>SZWC01001446.1:84047-94346 GCA_023375785.1 Penium margaritaceum
ATCGCCACATTCCCTGCTTTCCAGGTTCCCCAAGGTTCTCTATCTGCTTTTCCTGGTAGCCTTCTCCATCTCCTTGACCTTCTCACTTGCGTGCATCTGGACTCAAAACACTTGCTATTTATGTTTTCCCGAAAGCCCTTTGAAGGCTTGTGTACCATTCCTCACATCCACACTAGTTCCATGTGTTTTCGGCATTTTCCACTTTCGGATCATCGTGACCCACGCCTTCCCTTCAGGCTATGCAACCTCATCTCAAAAAGCATTAGTTGCCAAGGCGTGTTGGCTGCCTGTCTTCTTATTCTTGCGTGCCTGAAGGCCATCTCAAGCCAAATCTTCGCACAGAAGCAGGGGAGCCTGAACATCCGTTTGGCACATGCCTCCATGAGACGTCCTGTGTCATTGGCTTTGCATTTCATAGCTACCTCAAATCACGACATGGTTGCAATGATCGGGAAAAGAATGCAGTAGTGCCCAATCCATTGGACTAAAATGAGTTTTCTCCTTTGACCATTCGGGCATCTATATAACTATTCTCTTAATCGATGAATCATTCTGAAAACTACAATAGTTGTGTGTTTGCACACACCATTTCATGTTCCTCTCGCATTCTCTTGGGGACTATGCACAGTATGTGAGATATCCATGTTTCGAGTGCAGTCTCGCAAGGACAGCGTGCAGATGTGGTGCACAGCACGCTTCGTAGCGACCTGCGAAGCTAGCGATAGAGGAATCTGCAATGCTAGCTGTGGCCCTAGAAGCCGAGGCGAGCTGCGAGGTGCGACGCTCTCAACATTCCAGCTTTTGATAGTTGAAAACTGAAGTTCTAGGAAGACACCGAGAACGTGAACATGCAATTTGACCAGATAAAAACACCAAAAAGATACCGTATTACCGAAGTTATTCCAACGTGTTTTTGCAAAGGTGTTTTTGTTTTAATGTTTCGAACAATCAGGACCAAATTTTGTACGGTTATCGAAGTGCCCTCATGCACATCACATCCACTAAAACTCGAAGTGGCACGGCCATGTCATGTCCCCGTGCGTGAAAATCAAGAGAAGAGGGTGCGGTCGGGTGACCAAATGTGCTCGCTCGAACTGGAGCGAGCAGATCGACGTTCGCCCATGCGTGGTCGTTATCGACGTCCAGACGACGTCCGCGCTTTGTGGGGGCGTTGTTGTTATGTTCGTGCACTGCCTCATTGACTCCTACTGTGACCTCTTGGCTGGTGTACATGCCCGTGCAGACGATTGATTGGATGGACGCTAATGCTAAGAGGATGCTGTTCGGTGGAGTGGACATGTCGCCGTGAAGCGGAGCGTGTGTTTCTCCTCCTCCTCGCGCTTCGAACACTACACCCTTACACGACCAGCTCCATCGGCAACACCTCTTAGCTATCATGTCACTAGTAGTCGTAGATGGCTCTCAAGAGCAGTGCAGTCGGCACCCTAATTCGGGCAGCTGTAACTGCACGTACCTATTTTTCTTGCTGATTATGAATGCACGACTGTGTTTGCAGCGTGTTTGTTTTTTGCATGGTCCAGTTTTTGGAAAAACAGACAACGCCCGGGGTTTTGGGCTGTCTGGCGTCTTGTACGGCTCACCGAGAAAAATCTGCCAGATAAGATCATGTTAGATGTTTTCTGGTTGGCTGATTTTCTGAGTAACAAGCCTTGCAGATCTGAGGTGAGGCGAGAACTGGGAGGGGTCTCAATTGGTTGCTCATTCTGTTGGTTTTCACGCATCTCTCTTTGTACTTTGTTGTGTCATCCCGGCTTGTGTACATCGGCGAGTAGATGACTGATGGCGAGACGCGACAGTGCAGGAGTAACGTTTGGTGGAGCTGACGCACGCTGATGCCTACACGCATTTTGCTAGAGCCTCCTCCCTCCAACGTGCTCGGCTCCATCGGCAGACCTCCTCGGCACTCATGCCGCGTGCAGGCACTTTCGCTGCATGTGCTGTCTGCACGCGTCCACTAGTGGGTCTGACTACGCTGTTGCATCTGCACCACCATGTTCTGCTTAGGGTCCAAGTTTCATGTTATTTGGGCACTGTCGGGATCGGGGACTAGCGTAGATGCCGCCTTGGTTTATGCGGCTATGACTCATTGCTGTTGTTTTGTGAGGTGATTTGGAGTGTGTTTGTAGCGTGCGTATTATGATATGGTCAAGTTTTCATGCAAAACGGATGACGCTCGGGTCTTGGGCGGTCGGTTGTCTGGCAGGGCTCAGCAAGAAAACCTTGTCTCCGAGAAAATAGGTCATTTTCATGATCGGTGAAAATGTCCATTACCGCCTATTTTGTCACCCTTGACCCTCACATACCCGTCTGTCCCAACAGTAAGCCCCATCCGTCCCTCTGTCGGAATAGTTAGCCCCATCTGCCCATTCGTCGGAACGATAAGCCTCATCTACCCCTTCGCCAGAACGATAAGCCTCATTCGCCCCTCTGCAGGAACAATAAGCCTGAATCGCCCCTTTAGCAAGGACGCAAGTATCCAAGTATAGAAAAGAAACGATGGACCTCTCTTGTTTTCGTCGAAAGATAGGATGTCGACGTCGCATGGATGCGGCGTCGACATGCCGACGTCACAATTTTCTGTCCAATTATCACAAACTCCTTACATGAAGGGTTTGTGATTTTTCGTAGGTGGTCTGCGAGGAGTTTGCATGGGGGGTCCGAGACTCACCATGCGTTGAAAGGGAACCTGCTGGGCCCCGTTGCTGCGGGGCCTAGCAGGTGCCTGTGCAAAAGTAAACCATCAAACCCTGGGTGCAATGAGAGGATGGGCTTGTCTATTGCTTGTATCTCAAATGAGGGTATAAAGTTGTACAAAGTGTAAAAAGTGTTGAGAGGTGCAATTACTTCGCTGGTGTCAAGCTCTGATATGTGAAGACGGCACTGCATTCGGAGTAGTGTACAGAAAGTTTCGGATTTTACGGTGAATTCCCGGGTTCACGTCTATTGGAACTCTCTCTTGTATAGGCTATGTAAATTCTGGCAACCAGCCCTGAAGCANCTGGTGTGTAGTTTAGTGTGCCAGCATGCGTAAGGGGGTTGCGCATGCCTCTAGTTAGCTCTAGCAGGGAGGGAAGCTACCTACTGCACAACACTGCAGAGCTATCGTGGTCAGGGAGTCCTCTAACTGACTTGGCAAGACTCATACACCCTTGGCATGAGGTCCACATTACATCACCATCACAAGGCATGGAGCCTAGGCCCTTCAACCCACATGGACCAATCTGGCACGAGCTTCAGGAGGCTCCTGATCGACGGATCTGATGCAGCCGCATAGCAAGATCAACGGTCGTTAGAGAAGAGCCTACAGAGCAAGGAACCTCCTGGGAAGCTGCACCTGAACACCTGATGAAGCTTCTCCCCTAACCTGGAGGGATGCCAGTAACAACTCTGACCTACAGGAAGCTTCGCCTGGAAGGAAGCTTCCCCAAGAGGCAGCAGACCTGAACCACCTTAAGGAAGCTTCTCCTTCAGGTGGTCAACTTGCCAGGTCCACAGGTATAAAAGGTGAAGCTCCTCTCAGTTCACATCTATCTTAGCATTCTGCAAGCATTCAGCTCTGCTCAAGCCTCTGACTCTGGCGATCCCTCCAAGGCCCCTATAAGCTTGGCAAGGCCTGCCAGCCTGGATGGAGGCTACCCTGGAGGCCAGTCAACCTGGAGACTGCGCCAAGACCCTTGCCACGATGGCCTACAAGGCCTAGCAAGGCGTTGTCCCTATGTGAGCCAGGAGTTGTGCTAGCCTAGTGTGCTTAGTTTTTCCATGTACCATACTTGTACTTTGTATCAATTAAAATTTCAATCCACAGTGCCCAACCCTTCTCCTTCTATTGTACATGCTGTACTGCTGATCACCCAAAGATCCTACGAGTAAGGGTCCTAGTCCTTGCTGTTTGCCTCACAAAATCAACATGGTATCACAGCAATAGGTGGTGCTTTCAGTAGTTTGTAGCAGCAGTAGCAGCAGACTATGTTGGTGGTGGAGACGTTCTCCACCAGCCCTGTACAAGTGTTGGGTCAGAGGCGGAGGTGACGCCACTTCGTGCGCGTGAGCGGCGTTCCACCTACACAGAAGCACAAGCAACATGGAAGAGGAGAACGCTCAGTTAGGTTCTCCTACACTTGATGACCAAGGAGTTTTGCATGGCATGCGCATGGGCTAAGAGCAGGGGCGCCATGGCGTAGACCACGCACAACGCCAAGATGTAGAGGCGCAACGCTTGGCCGAGGAGGCGCAACATATGGCGCAACAAGAAGCCGCAGCACGTCAAGCTGTGGAGCACGAGAGGGAGGCGCTGAGGTAGCATATTGCTGCTCAAGAGCTCCTACGTCAACAGGAGCAGCTTACCCATGCAGCTCAAGCATCGCAGACTTAACAACTACAACAGTCACATGCGGCTCAAGCATCCCAAAATGCACAACTTCAGCAGCAGCTGGCATGGCCTCATCAACAGCAGCTTCAACAGCAGCAACTTCAACAGCAGCAACTTTAGCAATAGCAGCAACAATTGTAGTGGCAACATGGTTCACAAGGATCATATGCACATCTGCCTCAAGTCAGCCCTCCTCCAGTCATGCAACCAGCCATGTCTCCGCAGGTGCAGCCGGCTGCACCACCTTAAGGAGGCATGCCACAACCGTTTTTGGCTCAACAGCCACAACCAACTGCGATGGTGCCACCAATGGCACACTATCAGCAGATGGACCAAGCACAAGGACCGCAACCCTTTGCGGCACAACCAACACCAGTTCATGCAGGAGCAGCAGTACCACCACATGGGCCGCAACCAATGGCACAAGGCTTTGTGCCACTCCCACATGCAGCAGCACAAGGCAAAGCGTACCAAGGCATGGAGGACGGTGTGTCCCAAGTAGCAGCATCACTAAATTTGCACAAGTTTAAGGTTGAAAAATTTGATGGCAAGAACTTCTCGCTCTGGGCGCACAAGTTCAAACAAGCGACACAGACACACGTCATTTGGAAGTTTTACAACGGCTACTACACGCTTCCGCTTCAAGGGTCGCTGTCTAGCGTGGTGGCTGAGTACAACTACTTCACCTGAGCTGCTTCATGGTCCTGGACGACCATCTGACTCCTCGCATCAAGCAAGCCATACGGATGTACGAGGAGACTGCCAGCTTGCCAAGCTTGGTCTTACCTGCTGAGGACCTACATGTCTGACGTCTCAACCTTCAAATCTCACATCGTGACGGAACTGTCGCAGATCAACAACTGTTAGAGAGTAAACAACTCAGGAGGAAAGCGGGAGAAGAAGGGAGCTTGAAGCAAGGAGAAGCAGCCATAGAGAGAGGCGAGAACACAGATGTCAAGAAGCAAGTTGGAGGCAAGGAGAAGCAGTTTGACTACACAGGATCTGTCTTCCAGCTCTCAACCAAGCGGAATGATGAGCTGGTCTGCTGCATCTACGTGTGGTGCCTTGACAATGGGTGCACTTCTCACATCACCCATGACAAGGCCTGCCTCAACAAGTTGGAACCCTGCGCCAAAGGCTTCGTCACGGTGGCAGACAAATGACAGATGCCTGTTTCGGGCAAAGGAAAGATGACAGTGACTGGGTACAACGGTGCTCAAGTGAAGTTTGGAGATGTGCTATACATACTTGACATCGCAATGAACTTCCTCTCACTAGGGCAGCTGATGAAGAGGGCCGCGCAAATCGTCAGCAGCGGACAACATGTGACCCTTAAGAGCCATGAAGGCGAGACCTTCGCTGAAGGTTGCCTTCTTCCGCATGACATGATTGAGCTAGACTTTGAAGCACCAGCTCCAACAAAACGGCCACAGACGTCTGTGCCACAAACCTCAGTTTGTGGCAGAGACGGCTCGGCCACATCAGCAACCAAACCGTACAGACAATGCAGAAGAACGAGCAAGTCAATGGACTTGATATCAAGGGAAGTGGAAGCAAGGACATAGCAGAACCTTGTGAAGACTATGTGCGTGACAAACTGCCACGCCAGATATTTCCTATGGCAACAAAGTGCGACGTCAGTCAGAAGCTGAAACTGGTCCACACTGACATATGTGGACCTCTACCAACGGCCACAGTCTACGGAGGACATCGGTTCTTTGTGCTCTTCGTTGATGATACCACAAGGATGGTGTGGAGCTATCCTCTTTGTTCAAGAGACGAAGCTCCATCATGCTTCTTCAAATGGCTCGCGATAGCTGAAAATCAAAGCAACAGACGGAGCAAGCGAGTACACAAGCACAGAGTTTGCCACACAACTGGAGGATCTCGGCACCGTGCAGCAGTTCTCCACGCCATACACATTGCAATAGAATGGCGTAGCAGAGAGGGAAAACCGCACAATGCAAGAGACGCTGAAATCGATGCTGCTAGGAGCGCAACTCGACAACTCGTGGTGGCCATTTGTACTCCGACAAGCAGTGTGGGTACGCAACCGCGTGCCACACGTGTCTCTATCGGGCATGACACCATTCCAGGCATAGCACGATGACAAGCCTAACATCTCCATGCTACGCACCTTTGGGTGCATGGCACTCTTTCATGTCCCAAAGGAGCGTCGGCGTAATTTGGCGGATAAAGCAACATGGGGTATTTTCCTCGGCCAAAGCCGTAACATGAAGGGGTGGGAGTTCTACAACATGGACTCCCATCACATCATCACCAGCAGAGACGCTATCTTTTTTAAGAACCTGACACGCTCTGCCTGGGAGGCTAAGCAGTCGAGTGAGCCTGCTTTACTCCAGAATTTCTACGACTCCTATGTGGAGACGCTAGAGGAGGGAGAAACAGATTGTGCGCCACTCACCCTTCTTGATCTAGATGAGACGGATCAGCAGCCGGTGGTCCCGTGTGTGACCCTCGATGCTCGCCGTGACAAATACATCACCATTGATCACGACACGCTCATAGTACCTCATGAAAAAATGGAGACTGTGAGCGTGCAAGATGGTGCGTGTGTGACGGGGAAATCACATGATGGAGCTACCTTGCATTTGGGGCATCTCATGCGCCTCCTGCGACAATAGTGGCAACAAGAAAAAGAGCAGGAGATCAATGAGGCAAATGTGACTATCACGGCCTGCTCCATCTACAAAGAGGCGGATGATGTCCTGGCGGACTTCACCACCACGCACCTTGCAGCTCTCGTCTCTACGAGCACGCTTCCACCAGAGCCGAAGACTCTGAAAGAAGCACTACAGGGTGACCATGCTACAGAATGGAAAGCGACACTCGACAGAGAGTACCAGAGTCTCATGGATCAAGGGACGTGGGAGCTCACGAAGCTTCCATCCGGGTCCCGACCAGTGGGAGTAAAGTGGGTGTTTTGCGTCAAGACAAAAGCAGATGGGAGTATTGACAAGTTCAAGGCTCGCATAATGGCAAAGGGGTTCACGTAAGTTCAGGTGAAAGACTTCTTCAACACCTGTGCTCCCGTGAGCCGCTACACCACTACATGCATCATGCTAGCAGTTGCAGCAGTGATGGATTACGAGGTGCAGCAACTCGGCGTAAAAAATGCTTTTCTGCATGAAGCAACCAGAGGGTTACGACGACGAGGGTGGTAGAGTGTGCAAGCTGGTGAAGAGTCTGTACGGACTGAAACAAAGCCCCCTACTTTGGTACAGGAAGCTGCAAGCAGTGTTGGAGTCTCTCGACTTCCAGCCTTTAGCATACGACGACTGCCTCTTCCTATATCGGCCATCACCAGACACGAAGCAAGACTGCTATGTGCTGGTCTACGTCGACGACCTTCTCATCATCGGTCCGTTGGCCGAGTTCATTAAAGCCACAGCAACTGCCATGGCGCAGGAAGTCAGTGACACTCATGCTCAGCTTTGAGTTCTATCTGGGCATGAACATTGAACGCGACCGTGAAGCGCATACGCTTCACTTGAACCAGCAGACGTACGATCGTAAAGTTTGTGAGCGATTCAACGTTCACGATCGACATGTACCAATACCTTCGTCACAGCAGCAGCTGAATCATCGGGGACAGAGGGGGAGGAGCGAGACCGATTTTCACAAAAGACTCGGCTCGTTGATGCATGCAACAAGTTGCACACTGCCAGATTTGCAGTTCGCCGTAAGCAGCTTGGCACGCGGCAATGAGATGTGTACAGAGGGAGCATGCAAGGAGCTAGACAGAGCTCTTGGCTACCTCAAAACAACAATGGATGCAAGTCTTCTTTTTGGAACGACAAACAACCTCAACCTCGAGTGCTACGTCGACACAGATCTTGGAGGAATGGAGGAAGACCGTCGGAGTACGACATGTTTCGTGTGCTTGTTTGGTGGAGCAGAAGTGTACTAGACTAGCAAGCGATGGAACCTCATCACACTCAGCTCCGCAGATACTAAGTACATGGCAGCTGCTTCAACAGCACAAAAGGTCACATATCTCTGCAACCTCTTGGAGGACATCGAATTTGCTCAAGCGCAACCGACAAAAATTCTCGTCGACAACAAGTCTTCGATTGACCTCGCAAACTCGACAAAGTGTCAAGGCAGAACGAAGCACATCGACATTCGTGGACATTGGATTCGTTTAAAGGTCAAAGACAGCATGATCCAACTCGTGCATGTGCCAGGAATAAAGCAAGCAGCTGACTTTCTGACAAAGAGCGTCCCGTAGGACGTTTCCTGCAAATGCGCGCTGCACTGTGGTCTCACCTCCAACGCCCTCTCGTAGTACGTGCGGAATCGGCCGGTTGTGGAGGGGACACAGAAGAAAGGGGGTCCGCCTCCGAGTCTCCTCGACGAGCTGCGAGCTGTCACCAACATGTTCTCCGTCAGAAAGGTGGAGGCCTCAAAATCCGATGAGGCCGCTCCTGCTGCTCCTGCGGTGACCAATGCTGGCAGGATCAGCAATAGCAGGAGTGACGACAACAGCAACAACAACCCCGCTCGTAAGGGCAAAAAGGCGGCAGGAGCAGCCGCCGGTCAAGCGAAGGGAGAGGCAAAGCCAACGAAGCCCGACAAAGCCGTGGTTCAACCAGTTTGCAGAGGTGGAGGCGGTCTCGGAAATGTTATCTCCCAAGTCTCCCAGGTCAAGAGCCTCCGCAGAGGCCCCTATAGGAAGCAGCAGCAGCAACAGCGTTCGCAAGCATCCCTTTTTGGACGGAGGAAGTACGAGCACAAAGCTTGTGTATATCGAGAGGGCGGGGAAGGCAGACGGTGGTGCCAACCGCATCTCATGCCCCTCTTGTCACCGCAGGGCGCCGCGCAAGGATGCTGGCCCGTTGTCGAATCTGCTAGAAGAGTTGAACGCGGTCGACGAGTGGTTTGCGAGTGAGAGGGCCGGTGGCAGCGGTGCTGGCAGTGGCAGTGGCAGCGGCAGCAGCAGCGGCAGCGCCAGTGGCAGTGGTAGCGACAGCGGCACTGGTGCCAATGGGAATAGCACAGGATCGCCTCCCAAACCGTGGGCGGCTGTGGTTCAAAGCATCCACCGGAGGATGCCAAGATGTTGGACCTCTGCCAAACCTCCTCGACGAGCTGAATGCTGTGGACGAGTGGGTTGCCTGTGAAAAGGCTAGCAGCGGCAGTGGCAGCACCTTCCTTGTGGCAGCGGCAGCAGCAGTAGCAGCAGCAGCAGCAGCGGCAGCTCAGCAGCAGAAGGAATAAGCAATCGTGCCCAGCTGCCTCCCCCCCCACCAGGGCCGCCCCCTGCGGTGCGAGGCATTCAGAGGAGAAGGCCGAGGAAGGACGTGGGGCCGCTGCCAAATCTATTAGACGAGCTGAACGCAGTGGACGAGATGTTTGGGGCAAAGAAGGCGGAGGGAAACAGTGAAATTGGGAGGGATGGCGGCGCATCTGCCGTTCCTGCTGATGCCACTGCCCCTGCCACCGGAGCTAAGGGTGCAGGGAGAGGCAAGGGAGGGGGGCTTTTTCCCGGCAGCAGCGGCGGGAGGCGAAGTCTGGACGGCAAGGTGGGAGGGAAGAATGGCGATGATGATGGAGCGAGAAAGGGAACGGGGAAGGAGGAGAAGAAGAAGGGAGGCGATGATGATGACGAGGATGAGGAAGAGTTTGTGTGGTCGGCTCCGCAGCCCATCAAGGCTCTTTTACGGCCCTCAGCAAAGAAGCTAACACACTTTGTGTTGCGTTTTCGTTTTCTTTTGTTTTTGGTGAAGTTTGGGGGGTGCAAGGTAGGTCAATGAGCCTAATCTGTGCATCCTGTGGCTGATCCGCTGTCCTCAGTGGAGGAGAAAGGGAACACAGGTGACTGGGTTCTTAACTGGGAGGGGAATGTGGGCTTGCGGGGCGGGCTGGCTGGGGAGGGAGGGGAGGAA
>SZWC01001446.1:95777-108204 GCA_023375785.1 Penium margaritaceum
TTGAGAGGTGCAATTACTTCGCTGGTGTCAAGCTCTGATATGTGAAGACGGCACTGCATTCGGAGTAGTGTACAGAAAGTTTCGGATTTTACGGTGAATTCCCGGGTTCACGTCTATTGGAACTCTCTCTTGTATAGGCTATGTAAATTCTGGCAACCAGCCCTGAAGCAGCATAAAGAGCCTGGTGTGTAGTTTAGTGTGCCAGCATGCGTAAGGGGGTTGCGCATGCCTCTAGTTAGCTCTAGCAGGGAGGGAAGCTACCTACTGCACAACACTGCAGAGCTATCGTGGTCAGGGAGTCCTCTAACTGACTTGGCAAGACTCATACACCCTTGGCATGAGGTCCACATTACATCACCATCACAAGGCATGGAGCCTAGGCCCTTCAACCCACATGGACCAATCTGGCACGAGCTTCAGGAGGCTCCTGATTACATCACCCACATGGACCAATCTGGCACGAGCTTCAGGAGGTTGGCTGATTTTCTTAGTAACAAGCCTTGCAGAGCTGAGGTGAGGCGAGAACTGGGAGGGGTCTCAGTTGGTTGCTCATTCAGTTGGTTTTCACGCATCTCTCTTTGTACTCTGTTGTGTCCTCCCGGCTTGTGTACATCGGCGTGCAGATGACTGACTATGAGATGTGACAGTGCAGGAGTAACGTTTGGTGGAGCCGACACACGCTGAGGCTCACATGCATTTTGCTAGAGCCTCCTCCCTCCAACTTGCTCGGCTCCATCGGCAGACCTCCTTGGCAGTCATGCCGCCTGTAGGCACTTTTGCTGCATGTGCTGTTTGCACGCGTCCACTGGTGGATCTGAGTGCACTGTTGCATGTGTTGCGCCATGTTCTGCTTAGGGTCCAAGCTTCATGTTATTTGGGCACTATTCGGATCTGGGACTAGCGTAGATGCCGCCTTGGTTTTAGGCAGCTCTGACTCATTGCTGTTATTTTCTTCGGCGATTTGGACCGCACGAGTCCGTTTGCAGTGTGCGTACAATAACATGGTCCAGTTTTCATGCAAAACGGATGACGCCCGGATTTGGGGCTGTCGGCTATCTGACAGGGCTCAGCAAGAAAACCTTGTCTGCGAGAAAATTGGTCATTTTTATGATCGGTGAAAATGCACATTACCCCCGGTTTTTCACCCTTGACCCTCACATACCCCTTTGTCGGAAGAATCAGCCCCATCCGCCCCTCCATCACAACAATAAGCCCCATCCGCCCCTTCGTCTGAACGATAAGCCTCATCCGCCCCTTCGCCAGAACGATAAGCCTCATTCGCCCCTCTGCAAGAACTATAAGCTTGAATTGTCCCTCTTGCAAGGACACAAAAATCCAGGCATAGAAAAGAAACGATACACCCCTCTTGTTTGTCAAAAGATAGCATGTCGACGTCGCATGAATGCGGCGCCGACGTGCCGACGTCACAATTTTCTACCCAAGTATCACAAACTCCTTACATGAAGGGTTTGTGATTTTTCGTAGGTGGTTTGCGGGGAGTTTGCATGGGGGATTCGAGACTCCCCATGCGTTTAAAGGGAACCTGCTAGGCCTCGCTACCGCGGGGCCCAACAGGTGCCCGTGCAAAAATAATCCCTCAAACCCTGGGTGTAAAAAGTGTTGGGAGGTACGATTCCTGCGCTGGTGTCAAGCTCCGATATGGTGAAGACAGCACTGCATTCGGAGCAGTGTACGGAAAGTTACGGATTTAACGGTGAATTCCCGGGTCCACGTCTACTGGAATTCTCTCCTGTACAGGCCATGTAAAATCTGGCAACCAGCCCTGAAGTAGCCGAAAGAGCCTGGTGTGTAATGTAGTGTGCTAGCATGTGTAAGGGGGTTGCGTATGCCTCTAGTTAGCTCTAGTAAGGAGGGGAGCCACCTACTGCATAGCACTACATAGCTATCGTGGTCAGGGAGTCCTCAACTGACTGGGCAAGACTCATTCACCCTTGGCATGAGGTCCACACTGCATCACCATCACCATGCATGGGGCCTGGGCCCTTCAACATGCACGGACCAATCTGGCACGAGCTTCAGGAGGCTCCTGATCGACGGATGTGATGTAGCAGCATGGCAAGATTAACGGTCGTCAGAGAAAAGCCTACGAAGCAAGGAACCTCCTAGGAAGCTGCACTTGAACACTTGATGAAGCTTCCTCAACAAGGAAGCTTCTCCCTGAAACTGGAGGGATGCCAGTAACAACTCTGACCTACAAGAAGCTTCGCCTGGAAGGAAGCTTCCCCAAGAGGCAGCAGACCTGAACCACCTGAAGGAAGCTTCTCCTTCAAGTGGTCAACTTGCCAGGACCATAGGTATAAAAGGGGAAGCTCCTCTCAGTTCACATCTATCTCAACATTCTGCAAGCATTTAGCTCTGCTCAAGCCTCTAACTGTGGAGCCCAAGACCAAGACTTTGCTGGAGATCCCTCCAAGGCCCCTACAATCGCGGCAAGGCCTGCAAGCCTGGGTGGAGGCTACCCTGAAGGCGAGTCAACCTGGAGACTGCGCCAAGACCCTTGCCATGATGGCATACAAGGCTTAGCAAGGCGTTGCCCCTCTGTGAGCCAGGAGCTGTGCTAGTCTAGTGTTCTTAGTTTTTCCATGTACCATACTTGTACTTTGTATCAATCAAGATTTCAGTCCACAGTGCCAAACCCTTCTCCTGCTATTGTACATGCTGTACTGCTAATCACCTAAAGATCCTACCAGCAAGGATCCTAGCCCTTGCTGTCTGTCTCACAAAAGCAACAAAAAGAAACAAAAAGGGATTTTTGGCTCCCTTTGGGGATTCCTATGGATGTCCGTCGGCCGGAATCCCCGTCGAAGCCCCCCCCCCCCCCACTCCCCACCGCCTTCCGGCAGCCCACCGGCTGCCCGTTCCGTCACGGCCCTCAACCCCGTGGGCCTCGATCGACAGGCGGGTGGGTGGGTCGGTGGGCTGCGAGAGGCAGGGAAGGGGGGTGGCGACGTTTGGCGAAGTTCCGACCGACGAATGTCGGCCGGCAATCCCCCCCACCCCTCGATGTTATCGCGGCCCTCCATCGCGACGGCCGCGATGGAGGGCCGCATTCTAGCGAGCATGCCCGAAGTAACCATGCTTAAGCAGCGACATGCGTCGCTGTTTAATCATGGTGAAAACGAGGGGTGGAATGGGTTTTTTTTTGCCTGACATGGGCGGATGAGGCCTATTCTTTTGGCGGAGGGGCGGATGATGCTTATCATTCTGGCTGAGGGGCGGATGAGGCTTTTTGTTCTGCCGGAGGGGCATATGGGGCTTATCGTTCTGGCAGAGCAGCTGATGGGGCTTATTGTTCTGACAAAGGGGCGGATGGGACTTTTTGTCCGAAACGAGGGGTACATGGTCATTCCGCCCTTTAATGATTGGCTTAGAAACTTATTAACGAGCTCTACAGAGCTGGGGAGGAGCTAGAAATTGGAGGGGTCTCCCATTGTTGCTTATTCTCACTTACTAATCAATCATTTCTAGTTTTCAGCTTTTATCAGGCGCTAACTCTGGCGCATACGTTTTCGAGTAACAACACCAGAGCTCTCAGGCTTAGACTTAGGTACAGCAGACTGAGGGGGCAGCGTAAGCAAGTGTGGGTTCATGCATGCTCCATCAACAATGCCTCTGTCCCAACCTGCTGTGTTTGGTTTTCAAGCTTGGTATCAGAGTCAAAGTGTAGCAGAAGTACCAAAACATTGGCGACACGTCTAGTCAACGCCGACTGTCCCCAGAACGCATTCGTGCAGGGGAAATGCTGTTAGATTTGTTCGAATAGCGTTGACTTGCCGGGTCGCATCTTCAAAATGCTTCGGATGCGGGGGAAATGTTGCCATTTTTGATTTGGTAGCATTGACCCCATGGCGGTAGTATTGGTGGTGGACTCGCAGCTGACACGACCGACTCACGCTAGAGCGGCGCTGATGCACATGGCGATGACACCGCCAGGAATGTGACATCTGCTGTTGCCAGCACCGCAGCAGCAGCAGCAATTTGTAGCAAACAACACCTAGCAAGCAACACACAGCTTGCAAGTATTAGCTACTGTAGTAAGAGGCAGATGCTATAGCAAGCAATACCAATATTAGCAGGATGCAGTTGTAGCCAGTAGAAGCAAGAAGCAGTAGCGAGGAGCAAGCGGCAATACCAGCGGGCAATAGTAGCAACAGCAAGTAGCAAGTAACAGTGAGCAACGAGTAGTGAGCAGCGAGTAGCGAGCAATAAGCAGCAACAACAACAACTAGCAGTAGTAGTAGCAGCAATAGCACAGTAGTGAGCAGTAGCTGTCTGTAGCGTGCATCAACAACCAGCATCGAATAGCATGAGTAGCAGTTGCGTGTAGCAACAACAACACCCAGCTCCAACAACAGTCACGGGGAGCAACAATATCCAACAGAAGTAGTAGGAGCAGCTGCCGGTAGCAGTAGCACCTATAGCGGCTGCGGCAGCAGCGCACAGCTGGAGCAGCAAGGAGTACTGACCACAAACAAGGAAGAAAACCAAAGAAAAATTGTGGAACCCCCGCAGACCACGGAGCCGAGGGTTCTGGGTAGCGTCCCCACCCTCGCTGCTACTACTATGGTAGCAGCACCTGCCACGACTATAGCAATGTGCACCAACGCTGCTACAATGGCGGCAACCATAGCACCTGCTGCCATAGCCACAATAGTTGCAGCAACATCATCAGCACCAGTAGCAATAGTAGTAGTAGTAATAGCAGCTACTGTAGCACCCACTGTAGTAGGGGCAACAGCAACAACAACAGACGTGGCAATAGCAATAGTAGTTTTACTTGTGGTAGAAGTGGCAGCACCAGCACACGATAGTGTTGTAGTATCTGTAGCAATGGCTATAGTAGCAGCAATTTTAGTGACGTTAGCCGTAAGTGCTGACGTCACCATTGACATCACCGTTGACGTCACTACTCTTCTCACTACTAACGTCAATAGCAGTACCAATAGTAGCATTAGTATCAGCAGCAACAGTGGTAGAAACATAAAAACCAACACAACAGCGCCTGCAAGAACAATGCGATAGCCAATACGAACGTCAGCCACTTGTGACGTCAGCCACTCTTGGCTGACGTCATCGTTGACGTCTATGCCAACGTCAACCGCACTGCTGATGTCTCTGTTGATGTCAGTACTGACGTCACTATTGAAGTCACCAACAAGTTCAACACATCAAAAAAAGGAAAAAAAACAGAGGCAACCATGGTTGAAAGTGAGGAGGGGTCCTCCTTTGTGGGAGGACCCATTGGTCCCCCCTTTTCCGTAGCAACTACAATAGCTGCAGCAATAGCAATAGTAGCAATAGCTACCACCGCTACACTAGCAACAGTAGTAGCAACAACAGTAGCAACAACTGTAGCGGTAGCATCAGTAGTCGAAGCAACAGTAGCAGCAGCAATAGTAGTAGCCATGGCAGCAGTTGTAGCAGTAGCCACAACAGTAGTAGCAGCACCAGTAGCAACTGCAACAACAGCAACAACAGTAGCCAAAGCAACACCAACGCCTTCCAAGAGCTCTCATCGCCCTTGCTGCTTTGATATATTTGCAAGATGCCATACGCTAGTAGCTTGCAACGCTAATGGAGCAGCTAGCGGCATTGTAGTCGTCGACACAACTATCGTAGCAATAGTCGTCGTAGCAGCAGCAGCAAATGTAGCAGTAGTAGTAGCAGCAGCAACAGCAGTAGCATGAGCAATCACCGCCCTTCTTTCCATTTGAGCATGCTAGTCCCCCCATTTCCTCTGCTACACAGTACATTAAGTAGCAACATACCCAGCACCAAAGGTAGAGTGTGTCTTCAAGTCTAGGCCCTACTTTGGGTACTGGTCGCAGGCCAAAGGTCTTTGAAATCCCTCCCCCGCTGCTCGAGGCTGGCGAGCAGTTTTGGAGGTGGGAGCTTAGTTTCCGCATCTAGGCGTAAGGTGAGGGCCTGTGGCCATACTAAGTCTTGCCCTATGAATCCACCCTCGCCGACCAGGTGTATGATGGTGGTCAAAATATATGTGCCCTCGTCATCGTCGCCCCTTCGGCTTCACGTCTTGGTCTCATGCCCTTTCTCGATGACTTCTCCACTGACAGCCTCCCCGACCCCGCAACGACGTGGCACATCTTCACGTGCCCTCATCGCCTTTTGAGCAAGGCAGAGACCAGCCGCCTGCTTTAGGAGTTCAACTGCCTCCACATGGGGGAGACCGAGACGGTCACCTCCTACTGGCAGCGGGCGAAGAACATTCTTCGCTGCCTCGGAGACACTGCACCACCCCCTCTGTTCTCCTCACCATCAAGCGCGGCGCAACCGATGTGTTCGCTGACGTCTTATTCCATTACACCCAGGGCGTTCTCAGCGTGATGGCTGTCCAGGACACCCTCATGCCCTCGGCATACAAGCTCTTTCTTTGCGTCAAGGAGGCTGATCAGGAGTCGCCCATGTGGTGCACAGAGGAACTCACCTCTTCTGCCATCACCTCAATGGCTGTTGCCGATCCTACAGTAGTTGCGTCCTCCGGCCCCTCATCATCCGGCAAAAAGAAGCATAGGGGCAAGAAGGACAAGGGCCCACAACAGCAGTCGAGTGGATCAAGTGGCGGTAGCTTAGTCTGCCACAACTATGGCTCGCCAAGACACGGGTGGTACACGTGTCCGCTCTTGAGAGACGAGGCGCGCGTCATCGCCACCATGCGTCGCTTGTGTGAGCACTGCCTTGCCACCGCTGCTGTGATTTTTTCTGCTCCTGTTGTGACTGCGTCGATCGCTCTCTTTCACCCTCCGACGGCTCAGCCGCAGCATCATCCACAGCCATCGGTGCCCGCTCTTCCATTATTGTCGCCTCCCTCCTCCTTCCCCAACTCCGGTGCCGTTACGCCGCAGTCTGTCAACTCCGTCGGACCCTCCACTTGTGAGCGTCAATATGTGTAGTTCATCGCACGCTGCAATCCATTTCTAGTGTTTAGATAGGTTCTGGTTAGGCCTTACCTGTCCACGACGTCTGTGTGGTTCGTTTCCGTGGTCCCACTGGGGATGTCATTTTGATGGTTTTCCTCTTCGTTCTTGGTCTTGAGCTCAGCCTTCTGTCGGGCACTGCCTTTGACCGCATGAGCACAGACATAGTGCACTCGCATGGTGTTGGAACTATGTCTTTGCGCCCGTCCGGTCATGTCGTCTTGCATACTACCGCTTGTGGAAATTTGTGGCACGTGCCACACCTCTTCGCATCTCCCTCTGTCCCCTCCCCATCGGCTGACACATGCCATGTGTTTGCCACGCTCTTCGTAGGACACACGTCTCCTACGCTGTCGCCTGTGTCACGTCCACTATGCCGTTGTCGACAGCATGCTCCGCACATAGCCAGCCAAAGGCCTTGATCTTGCGTCCTTTCCACTGCCGTGTCCCATTGAGTGCATTGAGTGTGCTCAAGGGAAGATGCAGCGGTCCACCTATCCCATGTCATCCTCTCGTGTGTCCACCACGCTGGATCTGGTCCACTCCGATGTCATGGGTCCCCTTCCAACAGAGTCCGTCGGGGAGCACGGACGCTGTGTGCTCACCCTCACGGACGATTACTCTCGCTATTGCTAGGTCTTCTGTCTTTTGTAGAAGAGCGATGCTGCCCCCACCATTCGGAATTAGCTTGTCCACTCCGAGCGTGAATGTAGTCGTCCTGTCCGCCACTTCCGTTCTCATCGCGGTGATGAATTCATGGGTGAGACCACACTCTTCCTCGCTTCCCGTGGTATCCATCATGAGACATCAACGCCTTACACGCCAGCCCACAACGACGTCTCTGAGCGGTAGAACCGCACCATGGCCAACGCCGTCCGCACCATGCGGGTGGAGTCTGGACTCTCTGATGGAATCTGCTTTGAGGCCATGACCTACATGACATGGGTCTGGACCGCATTCCCCATGGACCCCTGCCGCGTTAGTCCACACCATACCAGCACCGGTGTGGCAAGCGAGCTGACCTCCACCCGGCTCGTGTCTGGGGCTGCGTCGTCGTCATGTGGTTACCTGTCCTACACCAGGGCGGCAAGCTCGAGCCTCGCGACCGTCCCTACACTTTCCTTGGTGTCTCCCGTCAGTTGAAGGTGTGGAGCTTCTGGGATCCCTCCCGGCGCTGCATCATCGAGTCCTGGGATGCTCTCTTCTTTGAGGACCTGTTTCCCCGCAGCCTCGTTCACTCCAACACGTCAATGTCCCTCCTGCCACGTGGGGGAGTGGTGGGTCCGTCCTCCGTCCAGCCGTTTCCAGGCATCACATAGTCTGCACCCACCGGTCCTCAGGGGCCGGCTGTCTTGCCCGTTTCTTCGTGTCCCTCTAGGCTAGCTGTGTCACCCGCTTCTGATGGTCCTTCTTAGCCGGTCGCCCCGTCTGCGTCTGCTGACCTCTTTCAGCCAGCTGCTCGGTCCGTGTCTGCTGACCCTTCTGAGCCGGCCGCCCCGTTTATTTTTGCTCGCCTCTCGGAGCCGGTCGCACCGTCCGTCCTCGCCAGCCCCTTCGAGCCGGCTACCCGGCTCGTGTCCGCCAGCTCCTCCGAGCTGGCTGTCCCGTCCATGTCCACCAGCTCCTCTGAGTCAGCCACCCCGTTCTCGTCCGCTAGCCTCTTTGAGCCGGCCGCCTCGTCCGTGTCCTCAAGCCCCTCTGGGTTGGCTGTCCCGCCCGTGTCCGCTAGTCCCTCCGGGTTGGCTGCCCCGTCCATTTCTGCCAACCCCTCCGGGCCCGTCGCTCCGTCCATATCAACACGCTACACACATGGTTTGGGCAGGAGATCAGTTGTACACTTAATAGCGACAACCTCCTTTGCAGCACTGCCGATGCCGCACTGTTCATCAGTATGCGAGGCCAGACCTTTGTTGCTGTACTGGTCTACGTCGTCGACCTGCTCATCGTGTCATCGGATGCAACTACCATCCAGCGGGTCAAGGACTTGCTACATGCCGCCTACTAGATGAAAGACCTTGGATCGGCTAGTCTTTCGGGGCATGGACCTTGAGGAAGATCGCTCCATGGGTGTCCTGCACGTCCATCAAGCCGCCTACGTCCAGACTTTGTGAAGGTGCTTTGCTAAGGACCTACCCCTCGTGCCGAGAGAATCCTCACCCATGTCACCCAATGGGCAGGTGAAGTTGAAGAGTTCCCATCCACCCATTGTGGGCGAGCCAGAAGAGGTGACCACGTGTCAACGTGTCATCGGGTCACTGATGTTCCTGCAAACCCGCAACGGCGTGGTTTGTGTGGCTATGCCAGATGTAGAACATTGCGAATAGTTGCAACAACAGCAAAAACAAGTCTAGAGGGTACTGCATCTACACTTATCCATTTCAAGTCCTGTAAAGTGTGTTAGAAATCTTTTGAGGAGTTTCTTTTGATCCTCCTCCTTCCTTTGGATTTCCTCTTACCTCCAATGGGCTAAACTAACTTTTTTGGGACAGGGTGGGGAGTGCCCAGCCCCAAAACACCAAGTTTTCCCCTCCTTTCAAGACTCTTTCCCTAAAAAATTGGAACATTGCCCTTTCCCAAGATTAGAGACTCTTACCACCTGAGAGCACCCTAAAAAGGAGGGTGATACCTTGAAGATTTTTGCCAGTATCTCCAATGTTGCTGGCTCAAGGGAGATGCCATCTTGCCCTTCTTGAGCAATCGGCTTGAGTTTGTTGCACAGCGATGGCGATGATCGTGATCCTCGTCGCCTTTGCCATCAACGCCTTGAGTTTGTTGCCACGAAACGGGTCAAAAGCAACCACGCAAGAAGGTCCTACGAGAACGAGCCGGGTGACATCGCCACAAAAGCAATTTACGACCACCACTGGAGGATTTCCAAGTGGGCTACCAACATGGCAGGCCAAATCAAGATCACCACTGATGATGGAGGTGTAGTACAACCCGGAGGTGTGGGGACGGACCCCCCTTCCTACAATGTGGCTGCGATGGGACATACCACCGCCCGCTTGAGCTTCATTACCTACGACAACCTCCTCCAGAAGATGGGACTCTTTGGAGGCATGTACGTGAACCGTACCCTCCTGTATTGGGTAAAGGTGCACAAACAGCGTGAGACCCTTGAGACCATCGTTGACGCTCTGAAAATATCGGAGCTCAAGTTCACGTTAGCTCATCTCCTGGCCCATGTCGGGCAGAGCATCATAGAACTCAGCCGTGATCGTGTGCTGTAGCAGTTGGCTGCTCATTAGGCAACCCGTCAATGCGGCAATCTTTACAAAGCATTGCAGAGCGTCATCCAAATGCATATACAGAATCAACTATAGCAGACAGCAGGTGCTGATGCCACTGCCAGTGGCATCAAAGACTCGCCTACCTCAAGGATTTTGGGGCCGACCATGAACATGTCCTTCCTCCACAGTGCGGAGATCTTTTGAAAGGGCGTGAAGCTGACTGAATGACTCAAGCGCATGGAGCACATCCTACATGTCTACAGGGCGCCACTTAGTTAGTGGGATGACCTCACCACAATGCGACTTGAGGACAAGCTCTTGAAGTATGTAGTAAAGGAGTGGGACGCGCAACAACCACACCTTGACTGGTAGCCCATGCCGTGGGAGGCCTTTTGCGCTATCATGCGTAAGAATTGCACCCAACGTGAGGAGTCTGTTGTTATTTGAATGCCCCTTGGCCACTAGTCTCCAGAATTGGCAAGTGGTGGACGGACCAGGCATGCACTGCTCATGTGGAGCAAGTCCCCTGGGTCCGGTCCAACAGACCAGGCATGCAATGTCCTTGTTCAAGGATGATTCCCCTGGGTTTTTCTGATGATGGCTATTCAGATTGTCAATCTGACCATACTCATGGAAAGAGCAGGTGTTAAACTGTCAGCTGTCCAAGTTTCGGGCTGATCCAACGGTCGGATTGGAAGATGCAAGATGTGCCTTGGATCAGGGGATGTCTTCCCTGATTGAGGGGATGACCTCCTTAGTTTAAGGAGTGACATCGGCCGAGGCGCGCACGCTTCGGGTTAGCCGAGGCACGCACGCTTTGGCTGCCAAAGACGATCCTTACTAAGGAGTGCCTTTGGCAGCCGAAGCGCGCGTGCTTCAAACTATTTATGCCTTGTACTTGCCATTGTCTCAACTACTCCTTCACTTGATTTCTCTTGTTTGAGCTATGCGCTTGAGACTAATCTTGATATGAACTGCTAAGGTGGTTGTCATCTTGCTCGTGTGAGAGTGCTAACTTAATTTGTTGGGCTCTCACACCAAGGAAGAAGAAGGTTTAGAGGGCGGGAGCCCCTAATACCTTGAGCAAAAGCACCTGGGTAGCTAGGTCTCACCAGAGGCATAGTTAATTCCTTGGGGGTGATTGTGATCCTTGGGTGAAATTCCCTTGGACGGTCGGAAGTTGCCATTGTGTCAGCGCTGTTTTCTAGACCGGAGCCTCAGGCCACGTGACTCAGGAATAACAAAAGGGTTATGGGCCCACACCTAGTGTGAGACTTAGTTGCAAAAAGCATACAGGTTGCTCAGTAGCTCAGCAAACGCGAGGAGCGCAGACGCTCTATCACACCTACAGGTGCTCCGCTTCAGCCCTCCGTCCAAGACCTCTCATCAACCTGACATCGGCTCCATCAGCCTGACATCGGCATCAACAGCAGTTGTGGCAGAGCGGCCTCAACGGAAGCAGATCCGCCTCAACCGCAGGTACCATGGCTCCACCTACAGTCGAGGAGAAAGGCAAGAGCGCCATCGAGGAAGGCTCGTGGACTAGCACACCTGTGGCCACCACTGGAGCTGTGACGTCCAGAGTAGAGGCAGGGAGTGGCATTCATGTGCCAATTCCTAAATTTGGTGGGACGGGGTTCTCGCTCTGGAAGTGGCAGTTTGATATCAAAGTCGATGACCGTGATCTCCTCCCGTACTTCACAGGGGAGGCTGCCCAACCACTTTCATCCCAACCAGAGGAGCTCGCAGTGTGGAAGCGGGCCAACAAGAAATGCATGGCCATTCTGGTCTCAGCACTGCAGCAGCATCTGCTCTCTCATATCTCCGGCCTCACAAACGCACCTGAGGCATACAAGAAACTATGCAAGGTCTATTAGAGTGACTCCCTCGCCAACCGTTTGTTCATCCTTAAAAAATTGTTGAGGATGGAGCTGACTGAAGGCGAGGACGTCCTAAAATTATTGCAGCAGTTTGAGACTCTCCTTCAGCAAGCCAGCAACATGGGCTGGAGCCTTGAAGCCGACATGCAGGGGATGATTCTCCTCATGGCTCTTCCACCAAGCTGGGGCCCCATGATTACTGTGGTTGGTGGCTGGCCAGAGGACCACGTGAAGTACTCCAACATCTCAGAGTACATCCGCAATGAGGCTATGCGGCGTAGCCATAGCGAGGCCAACATTGCAGCCTATGCTAAGGGCGCAGCAAGCAGCAGCGGCACTAGCAACTCAGGGCAGCAGCAGG
>SZWC01001446.1:117911-128899 GCA_023375785.1 Penium margaritaceum
GTGACTTAGGAATAACAAAGGCACTACGGGCCTTCCAAAACATCGATGACTTCAGGCAGCCGCGTAGCTCGCCGGAGGCCTACTAGAGTGAGTTCACCACTCTTGTGGATAAAGCTAAACACTTCATCTAGAACGATGGGACCCATACCTTCAACTACCCGGAGTTCTTGCTACAAGAGTACTTGCGTGATGGCCTAGCAAGCGAGAAGCTGAAGGACAAGACCACCAGGACGGCATCTGACCAAGCTTAGACAAACTAGAGAACACTTCTCAACCACATGAGCGAAGTGTATTTGGCAAACCCGAAGAACTCATCTAGTGCATGGCTGAATGTGCATGCACAACAAGGCAACAACATGCACGTGGAAGTTGCATAGGCTGATGGGTCGGCCGGATAGCGTGGCGAGGCCAAGGTCAACAATTTCGATAACCCTCTTATAAAGAAGGCTAGTGGACACTAGGTCCCCAACAACAAGCGTAGCCACAACAATGACAAGCTGTAGGCGGTTCGTGAGCAAGACAATACAGCCTACCATGACGGGCTTTGCCATAACTGTATGCAGCATGGCAACTTAAGGGCCCCGTGCCGTGAGGCTACGGGTGGTGGACAAGAAGCCGCGACATTGGCCGTAGCTACCAAACCTCGTGGGGATGGTGCAGCAGGAGGCTGCGGACAGGGCCACAATCGCGAAAATGGGTCCAAAAGTGGTAACGGACAGTGCTGTGGTACGGATTGTCCCCATCCCTAAGCGATGTTAGAGGGGATCACTTAGGGGAAAAATTGGATCACAAGCCGAGGTTCATGTTTTCAAATGAGTTTGTTAAACAGTTCGAGTTTTTGACAAGTTCAAATTTCTCTTTTGTTTTCTCCTCTCTTCCTTAGCCTCATTCTACACTTGTTGACTGGCAATGCCCACTAAACCTTGCATCTCGGGATGAGATGCATGATAGTACATGCTTAATGGTGGCGACACTGACCACAATGCAAGAGTTGTGTGGTGCAGTGATTGAAGGAAACACCCTCAAAGCAATGAGTTCAATCAGGTTTGCTGTACCTTTGTTCAACAATTTTGACCCAATCAAATTTAAAGACTGGAAGGTGCTAGCCTAATTCACACATGCCCAAAAGATGTAGACTCGAGTGGGTGAATCATAAGCTACGCCACCCGTCATACATATTTTGTGTTTATCACAAACTCCACTTGTCGTCGTCAAGCATGTTTACTCGGAAGAGTGGAGGTGACATAACGATGTAGTTCAAAGGACATACAACTACAAATCCCATGAACGTACTGGGTGATGCTAGAGAGGATGAGTCATTTGTCAGTCTTGGCTTTACCTAACAGGTGGGCTTCAAGTACGAACCATCGAATGGCGTAGTTTTTGTCGGTGACAACCATACCGTACCAGTGACTGGTAGCTATACAGTAAGATTTTGCCTTCAAGGCTACACACAGAGTGTCAAATTGAAGGTATTCAACCTTCTTCACCCATCCGATTTGGTTCTTGGCAATCCATGGCTTTGTAAAGACAAGGCTCTGATGTGCTTTGAATCAAAGTGCTTGATCCTTCAACATGGCCATTGTCATTTTACATTGATTCCAAGTACGGAATTGTCACTGATTCATCTAAAGTCCATGCCAATTTACTTGTAATGTAGATCAAGAGAGGTACTGGACGAGGATGCCGATACTTCTTGGCTCAGCTGTAGAAAGTGGAGGATGATATGAAGGAAGACACGTCACAAGAGATCAAACCTCTGTTGGTAGAGTACTCAGATGCATTCCAAGACCCACCGGCTGAGCTTCTACATGAAGGACACATGGACCATACGATTCCGTTGCAGCCGAAGGCGGCTCCTCTGTTGCGATCCATGTATTGCCTTAGTCCAGCAGAAAGGTGAGCGGGTGAACGCCAAATCAAAGAGTACCTTGCAAAAGGATGGATCGAGCCAAGTAGCTTGCCATACGGTACGATGATCCTTTTTGTGAACACAAGGGAAAAAAACATACGCATGTGGGTGGACTACTAGGCGTTGAACAAGCTGACAGTGAAAACCTGATTCCCTTTACCATGGGTTGAGGACCTGTTTGACCAAATCCAATGGGCAAGAGTATGTTCGTTCTTGGATTTGTCTGAAGGGTACCATGAAATCCGCATCACTGAAGATGATGTTCCCAAAACAACGTTTTCATACATACATGGGATGCAATCACTTCCGGGATTTATGCTTCGGGCTAAGAAACGTCCCGGCAACCTTCCAAAGAGAAGTAAATCTAGTTTTCACCAAGCAACTTGGCCAGTTGATCTTGGTTTAAGTATACGACATTATAACTTTCCTCCAAATCCATGAAACAACACATAGAAAATCTACGCAAAGTCATTGCGATCTGTCGAGAACAAAAGTTCTATGCGAAAGTGAAAAGTTGCAAGTTTGCACAAAGTGAGCTCGAATGCCTTAGACACATATTCGGCAAGGACGGTATCCGTGTCAACCAACGTAAGGTCTAAACTGTGGTGGATTGGCCACGCACTGAAAATGCTGGGCATATTCGTTATTTCCTCAGTGTTGCAAACTACTTTTGATGGCTTATGCAAGGGTATTCGACCATGGTAGCGTTGCTAATCAGGCTCATGCCAAAAGCCATGCATTGGGAATGGACATTTGATTGTGAGGACACCTTTCTCAAAGTCAAAGAGCTTCTATCCACATTACCCGTCTTAGCTCTTCCGGATCCATTGCAATCTTGGGAGGTTTTATTTGATGTTTTGCTAGTAGGACCTGGAGCGGTCGTCATGCAGAATGGTCACCCAGTTGTGTATGAGAGCCGAAAGCTCATCCTTGCGGAGACACGGTGAATGACTGGGGATCAAGAGCTTCTCGCGGTGGTACACACTATCAAGATGTGGCGTTGTTACCACAAGAGCGCTGAAAGGGGTGTGACGGTCGTGACCGACCACAACCCATTTGTGTTTTTCCAAACACCACTGAACTTGTACTGATAACATGCGCGTTGGAGTGAACACCTGAGCCGATTCTTGTTCACCTGGGAATATTGACCACGACAGATCAACGAGGCCAGTCCACTAAGCCAACAGCCTGTGGAAATTGCAGTAACCACCAAGGTCGGTGGGTGGTTTATGGCCATTGCGGCAGTAATCATGTAAGCACAATATCCCTCTGCACCTCTGTAGCAACCATCTTGAGAAATGACCCACTACAACGGCGGTGTAAACAAGATCCGGATGGGATACGGTGTGGATAATTGATTCCATGGTGCTTGAATTTGGACAAGTACGGACTGGTGGAGGCCGCAAGAATCTTCTGGCACGAAGAACAAGTTGTTGTGTCAGACTCGGGAAACCTTCGAGCGAAGATTATCTCCCAATTCCACAATCCACCGGTCACAATTGATGTGGAGCCTAAGAAAATCAGACAGGCCCTCACGGACCACTACCAGTGACGAGGATGGAGTGTCGATGTCCGAAGTTTTGTAAGACATGCCATCCATATCTTCGGAACAAGGCTAGTAACAAAAAGCCAACTGGACTCCACCAACAACTTCTCATCTCTGGGACTCCGTGGGAGTGCGTTTGCATAGACTCCATTACTCGTCTTGTGGACACGGCCTGTTTTCACGATGCAAAACTAGTGATCATAGATCTTCCTATGAAACTGACACACTTCATTCTTACCACCATTGATGTGAACGCAGAGGAGACCAATCACCTCTTCTGTGAAGGTGTGAAGTACCACGACTTTCCACTGCGCATTATCTGCGATTAAGGTAGAAAAATTGCTAGTAACTTTCAGCAAAAGATGCACGAGTACTTCATCTGCGAGTCAATAGTGTTTCTCCCTGAAACTGATGAACAAAGAGAGCGCATGAATCACACTCCAGAGTAGATGCTGCACATGCATGTGGACCCCGTCATGAATGTCTCGGACGAATTCCTAGCACTGGTAGAGTTTGCGGTGAACAACTCGGTGAACGAGTCTACATAGTTCACACCGTTTGTGTTGAACAATGGTCCGTATCTAGTGGTTCCCTCTTCATTGGTGAAGAGTGGGAGTGCAGGAGGATAAGTTTGTTCTCCTCGAGCTTTTGCCGAGTGTATAGACTCCTTGTTACTTGAGACAAAAGGTCACCTTCAAGCAGCTCGGTAATGAAAAAGATGCATATGTTGACATAAGTCGCCGTGGGGTCTCGTTTGACATCGATGAAAAAGTGCTGCTTAGCAATAAGAACCTTCGGTTGAAGTCGCCAAGGGCGCAAAAACTTCTAGCGAAGTGGATTGAGCCATTTCCCATTGTGGCAAGCATCGGGCCTGTGGCATACGAATTGTTGCTTCCGCCGAGTATGAAGATACATGACGTGTTCCATGTGAGCCTATCGGGTCCATACACGGAAGACGGAACCGTTTAGCCACCGCCAACAGTCCTTGTTGTCGATGGCCAATAAGAGGTCTTTCGCATACTCTAGCACCGAGAGCATACACTCATCTCACGTGTTGTTAGGGAATACCTCGTTCATTGGGCCGGTTGTGGAACTGAACATAACTTAAATCGCGGTTTACTACAGGAGTGGTCAACAAGTAGTGGAGCGAGCTTGCAATTCGCACAGATTGACGCATGGCAGGGGGCATTACCTGAGTGCGGGACAAGTGAACATTCCTGTAGGGCGACATTCATGGACAACGACAATAGGAGGTTGGGGACGTCCAAGATGGTTGTCGCGCAAACGCTCTAACCGTAAGGAGGGGGGCTGCTAGCCGTGATGACCGACAAGCTGCTTAGGTCCAAGTGCGGTGCACGTGTTCATGGTTGCTTGGTGATTGAAGTTATTAGTTTTCTTTCACAATGTTGATGACTCGCTATCGCATACTCTCACTTCTTGGTCATGAACCGGGACGGTCCAAAATAAGTGGGGAGGAATGTAGCAAGAGGGCCGGTTTTTCCCTTAGAGCTCATAGTAACGAGGGGGTGGTTTGCATCCTCCCCTTCCTAATGCGAGGGTTGGCTGGTGACCAACCATGCTACGACCGCAGGCCGGCTGGCTGAGTGGCCAGCTACCGATCAGATGACCGGCTGGCCACCCACCGGTAATCCACCAGTCGGTGATTGAGCTGGTGGCTCGATGGGCGGCCGAGAGGCCATGAGGGCCTCGAGGGCGAGGCCCGTGGCCTCTTACGCTTACCCTTGTCCGCCCTTCTTGCCAGAAAGAGTGAGCGAGGATGACGGATCCTCGCGAGCAAGAGAGGCGCGAGAGAAACGAATACTGCTGGCACAGAATCACATGCCGTACCTTGTACATGATGATTTTGCGCCATCGTGTATACAACAAATCTTGAGTTCATTTAATACAAACTTCGAGTTTTGAACGCAGAAAACTCGTGCAAACTCTCACGATTTGGGGGTAATAACCCCCTTTTTCAGACCCAGAACGAGGGGGCAAGGGTAAAACGGAAATGGGCCTCCAGAGACTTGAAAAATTCAAGTATTCTTGCACCGGTCGTTAATAACAATTGCCTTCAAGAGTGGCGCAGAGAGGAAAACCCCTCAAGCGAGCTTTGGATTCCATTATGCGTACTCCGACGATGACATAAGTGCAAGAGCCGGAGACACAACCCATTAAAAAATGTCCGGGTTTGGAAGTGCTCATTATTATTCTCCTTCCAAATTATTCCGGTAATACGGTACAAGGGCTTTGGACGAAAAATGTCCGGCATTCTAAGGCTAGAAGTTAAGTTTGAATGCTAATTTTGATTGATCCAGCTAAAAAAAAGAGTGAAATGTAAGGGGCACTATGGTAGAATCTATTGGTATAGCTGCCACAGTCGTGAGCCTTGTCCACCTCCTCCAATAGCATCAAGTTGGGGACGCTCACCAGCAATCCAACATGGCTCTCGTTGAGCCTCTGCATTGCGCGAATACTGCCCGAGTGAATAGTGAGAAAGTGCTAGGAAGCTTCCTAACCATACTGCTGCTCACGTGGTGACACTCTCAAGTCAGCGGACGCACTAGCAAGCAGGCAGGTGCATGAAACAACGAAAGTCAGGCTGGGGAGAAGCGCAAAGTCTCATAAGCTTCAATAGCTTCATAATGTAGAGAGAGTGAACAAATGACAGGTCCATAGCATAAGCACTTGCCGCTGCACACGGCGGGCATCGCACGCGGCAGTGCAAGGTCTGTCCCGAAACCGGCCCAGAACACTGTTTTCGCCGTAACTGTGCACAGACAAGTCAGAACGCTATGCTTTCTGAATGTGAATGTGCAGGATCTCGCGCCGGACGCTATGCATCCGGCATCAAACGGTGGACACACAATGCAAAACATGCAAATCGGGTCCACAGCCAGTCCACTGATAAAATCCTACAAGCTGCAGGAAAACTATAGAAGGTCCCAGACAGCATCTAGGACTCTGGAGCGGTCGTCGGTCAGCTTCGAGTAGGTGGTCCATCACCAGAAGACGCACCAGTGCCACCTGGGTCCACCTCACGGATCTGCAAAGGCATGGACACGGCCGAGTGGTCACAGTAAACTGTACACGTCGACAAGAACGTTACAAATCACAACAGTCCCCCATGACTCGATGGTACGCATGTCCATATGCGTGTAGCACTGAAATGAATCCAATGAGTAAACAAACAGTTGTGATACAGACAGAGACACACCTCGCACTCAACTACTCTCAGGCAAGGGGCGAAGTCCAACATAACGAATGGCCACTAGAAACTTCCCGCGAGCCAATGCCTCTGTCAAGAAATGAGCACGCTGCATGTCAGTGCCGACCCAAATGACCGAGATCACATGTTGCTCCACCAGTTCACGCACGAAATGATGCTCAACCGCAACGTGCCTCGTGCGAGCATGAAAAACACCAGAGTTCTTGGCGATGGCAAGAGCACTCTGGTTGTCGCAGTGAATCACAATGGCGGGCACTGATTGACCCAACTCAAGGAACAAACACTGTAGCCAGACTACCTCTGCCACCCCTGCACCCGACGACATACTCTGACGCCGACAAGCTTCTCGCTACACGAAGACATAGCGATACCACCGAGTAGGAACACGTAGCCGGTGAGACTGCGCCCATCTGGACTCCAGGTTAAGTCGCAATCGGTGTAGCCGTCAAGAACCACCGAACACTGTTGGCGAAAGCAGAGTCCGAGGTACTGTGTGGAGACCACGTATCACACTACTCGTACAACCACATGAAGGGCTCTAGCACATGGAGCCAGCGAAAACTGTGCAAGGAGGTTAACGGCAAAGGCGATGTCGGGGCGTGTGGTAGTGGGCAGGTACATCAGGGATCCGATGAGACGGAGGTACAAGGTCACATCCACTGTCTTCCCCAACTCTGTGGGATCATCCACCTTTACGGCATACTGCTAGTCAGGTGTGAGGGGTGTGGAGGCCATGGGCACTACGTCAAGGAGGTCATTAAAACGCTCTGATACCATGAGAAATTGCTTGGAAGCTTCCTAACCGTGCTGTTGCTGATGTGGTGACACTGTCCGGTTAGCCGGCGCACTAGCAAGGAAGCAGGTGCAAGAAAAAGCAAAAGTCAGGCTAGGGAGACGCGCAAAGTCTCATAAGCTCCAATAGCTTAGTACTGCAGAGAGGGTGAACAAATGACAAGTCCACAGCATGAATACCTGCCGTGGTGCACGGCGGGTGTCACACGCGGCAGTGCAAGGTGTGTCCTAAAACCGGCCCGAAAACACAACTTTGGCCGTAACTCTGGGCAGACAAGTCAGAACGCTACGCCGTCTGAATCTAAACATGCAGGATCTTGAGCCGGACTCTATGACTGGTCACATGCATGCATCAGGCATCAAACGGTGGACACACAATGCAAAACATGCAAATTGGGCCCACGGCCAATCCACCGATGAAATCCTACAGGCTGAAGGAAAACTACAGAAGGTCCCAGGAAGCATCCAGGACTCTGGGGCGGTCGTCAGTCAACTCCGAGTCGGTCCATCACGAGACAACGCACTAGCACGACCTGGGTCCGCATCAAGGATCTGCACGGGCATGGACACGGCTGAGTGGTCACACTTAAGTGTATAGGTCGACGGGAACGTCACAAATCACAACAAATAGGTGAGGCGAAGGGGATGAGTTCATGGAGATAGGGAGCACTCTGGCAGGTACACCGACAGAGTGGGCAACATGCAAATGGATGGCATGCAGAAGAAAGCTTGGATGAACGCAACCACCTTCAGCTTCGTGGGGGAGCTAGTTGGGGAATACCCAATGACATGCCCTGAGGTTGTTGGCAAAGGTTGGATATCCCAATTGCACGTCGGACAAGCTCCTCAAAGAAATCAGTCTCAATTAAGTCACGTGACAGTGTTCATTAAGGGTCTGAACCTGACTAGCACTTCGAAAGCCCGTGGAAAATCATTCAGTTGTATGCCGATGAAGTTGTGTCTTTGGATATCTTACACAAGCACAAGATGTTTTCCCAGCCTTGCAACCCCAACAACCCTTTCGTTGAAACATAAAGCTTCATGCATTGCAATTAAGGATTATGCATTGCGCAGCCTGGCTGACCTGCCTGTTAAGCCGACCGATAGGTTTGGCAAACGCAGGCGGTTTTGGAAAGCACATTTGGCGAGTGGAGCATCAAAGCCCGTGTCACTGCATCTGTTAGCAATGGCTGAGCTCAGACACGGAAAAGGAAAAAGCCAACAGAAAGTTGGCTGAAAGGTTCATTCCACATAACACCAAAACAAGGCAACACCTTATCCCGCAAGCACATAAAGCATGTTTTTTTAAGTTGTCATTGTGCCGCAATGAAAGCACCATGAACATGTCTACCCATTGATGTGGTTTTCTGTCATACACCGCCACAAGCACAAGCCCTATAGTGCTAGGAGACCGAGAGACAGACATACAGTCAGCAAGGCTGGCATGGTCATTGATCATAACAACTCGCCTCTTGTCAGCACACTGACAAGTTTGCCTGATGTCCCACTGAGGTATAGACCCAAGAGCAGGGCAAAACAGTGGGCTGGCTCCCAACAGTCCACCAGCCACTTGGCTGGTGGCTCATTCATTGTTCTGGGCACGTACATGCTGAAAGAGGTCTCCTCCTGACCCAACGTGCGCCATGCCATTCACCAACATGTTCCAGAAATGGGCTCACAAGCAGCAAAGGCAGCGTGGCATGCTCGTGCCCTCTCAACCCAAATGCCAAAAACTTCCGCTAGTCCGCTAGGAGCACAAGCCACGCACGACTGCCATGCTTACGTACATGGCACACACAACGACTGCCATGCTTACGTACATGGCACGCACAACGACTGCCATGCTTACGTACATGGCACACACAACGACTGCCATGCTTACGTACATGGCACGCACAACAGTGTCGCACGCCACAGTGTTGCACTATGTACAATGCGGAGCACAACGCACACGCAGCTCAAGCCAGTGTGTACCAATGCTTCTGCTCCGCCGCAAAACTCTTCAGCCCTACTGCAAGGGCGGACGTGGGACAGGGCCAACAGTCCCTGCAGTGGTTTACGTATGAGGGGGGGGGGGGGGGGGGGGGGGGCGTGGCCCATTGCCTCCCATCGCAACACCGCGAGAGCATGTGCTTGGACTGCTTGCGGTCACCAAGGCACACATGGAGTCCGGCTATGTACACATGTGCCAGGAGGGCAAGTGGACAGTCCAGATGTGGCTATGTACATGTGTGCCAGCAGAGTGACTGGTCAACGTCGGTAGGAGTGAGGAGTGAGACTGGCAAGAGATGGCAAACAGAAACAGGGACTGTCCGTTTCGTCGTCTTTGTCAGCAGTGAGGCGAAGTCATGCTGCTGCCAGCATGGGATGAAGAGGTCATGTTGCTGCCAGCATGGGATGAAGAGGTCATGTTGCTGCCAGCATGGGATGAAGAGGTCATGTTGCTGCCAGCATGGGATGAAGAGGTCATGTTGCTGCCAGCATGGGATGAAGAGGTCATGTTGCTGCCAGCATGGGATGAAGAGGTCATGTTGCTGCCAGCATGGGATGAAGAGGTCCGAGTAGGAAACATGACAAAGTGATGTCATGTCTGGAAGAGTGTGACGGTGCAGATGTGTCCGCTCCGAGTCACCTGCAAAGGCAAGGCACGAGGAAAGCAAGCAAGGCAAAAGCACAAGTCAATCAAGCAGCCCAGCATCCGTCAATGGCAGTACATCCATGCCGTTCAACTTGTTGCTGTCCTTGACAAGAAACCACCACTCACATTTCAAGGGAGACATTCGAGATGGAGGACATTTGCGGGGGCATACACATGTGCGATGACTGGATCAAGCCCTCTTCCCCCTCCCCCCAACACGTACACACAACAAACAACCAGGGGGGAGGAAGATAAGGGAGATGGCCAAGACTTACCTCAAAGGCAGCGTCTCGGACACCGTAGACAAAGGTGGGTCCGAATGCGCTGTGTAGTGACGCTGCAGTCTGCACCGGTGCGCAGCCGCGCGCGCGCTCCGTGCCCGCCACCGCCGTCATGGCCTGCTGCACATCGCGCCACCGCGAGTCCGCAGTGACAACGTGCGTGCCTGCAGCTGCTGGTGTCGGTGCCGGTGTTGGTGTTGGTGTCGGTGTCGGCGTAGCTGTCCCTGTCTTTCTCTCTCCCATTCCATGTGCTGCTGCTGCTCCTGCTGCTGCTGCTGCTTCTGCCGCCATGCTGGTTTCTCCAGGGCGCATGTACGGACCTTTTGGGGCCGCATCCACAGTCAGCTGATCCTCTCCTGCATCCTCTGCATCCTCTGCATCCTCTGCATCCTCAGGAATGAGGCTGTCGTCTGCCACTCCAGATGCTTCTGCTGCTGCTGCTGCTGCTGCTGCTGTTGCTGCTGAAGCTTCAGGGTGCTTGGAAGGGGACGAGGGTGTTGGGATGAAGATGACAAAGTTGCACTTGACGTACTCGTTGAAGTCGGAGTGGCCGGGAATGTTTGTGTGCAGCACAAACTTCGTCACTGTGT
>SZWC01001446.1:173144-196468 GCA_023375785.1 Penium margaritaceum
CACCCAACAGAGGTCGAAGTCACCCACGATGTTCTTCACTATGGTTTTCTTTGCCCTCCACATAGTGTTCTAGTAGATAAGCTCGCGGGTTGCTGCGCGAACGACAGCCTGGAGAGTGTTTACTCTCATGGTCAAGTGGAACTCCACGTGTTGCCACACGTGACGCAACACCCAGGAAATTGTACGAGCCGGCCTGCCGCGAAGATTGCCTGCAACACACCGATGACCATCCTCAAAATTCCTTACACGAATTCTGTCGTTTTGTTTATGATGGCGTGCTCGAAGTAGCCAGGTGCATCCTTGAGTTTGTCAGTGCCTGCATCAGACCTAAAGACGTGAGCGGCAACTCTGTTTCCATGCTAGGGTCATACGCTGGCGCACAGCGTAGTCTTGTATGGCATGCCAAAGTGCAGGCATGGACCCAAAAGCCATGCCCGCACAAAAGCCAGTGGTGCCGTAGCCACGTGCTGCTTCTATCGGAGCCTCGTCATCCCTTGTACCTGTTGGCGTGAACAAGCATGCAAATAGAAATTGGTACACAATAACAAAATGCAAGATCCCTGCACGAGAGATGCGGATTGTCATTGGGTACAATAGATGGAGATGCTTATGCAACAGATGCACAATCACCTTATGTAGCACATGATGCATATGCAGGTGATGCATATCATTCGTGTGCAGTTGCATATGCACATGCATCGGCATATGCATAAGCATATGCATCTCCAGACGGAGATGCACATGCGTATGCATATGCATCAGCGGATGCATATGCCCGTGCATATGCAGATGCATAGGCATATGCATATGCATAGCCAGATGCAGAGGCAGATTCATATGCACCTGCATACCCTACTGCTTTTTGATTTCGATATTAAATAATTATTAAGGGACGACGAATTCATTTGTTCGGCTACAAGTAGAAAATGTTTGGGCTTAAAACGAATACCATTTATTAATTGGTCATGTGAGGTCGAGACAGTTTTTTTAGTTGTCATTCTATACATTGTGATCGGTGTTCTAGCACTTTGTTTTGGAACGTCGGTCATGTTTGCTTATTTCGCTCCGCTTGTCGCGACGTTTACTTGGTCGTTGGTCGTGAGATCGTGCGCACGGGTGTGGATCATGGAAAGGGACGATTCTTCTTAGTGAGAAATAGACACGAGACATAGACTCTGGCAGAAAAAGAGGACACCGGTTAGACAACAACGTCTTCGTCCTCGTACCCCTGCATCTCACGCTCGGACATGAAGCTAACGTAGTCCTTCGCAGCTGCGGACTGGAAATCTGGGTCGTAGACCTTGGTAAATCCACTAGCTCTCCATGCATTCTGGACTAACTGACTATTCACAGGCAAGTGACCCCACCCGCGCATCATCCATCCGACAGACGCGTCCTTCATGTGACGCATGCCCAAATTCACGGTGTCGCTGTCCGCGAGGCGTTCACCCACCCATGAACTGTACGCGGTGGAGACCTCGGCCTTGAAAGGACGTTGGAGTCCGACATCTGCCGGCTGCAGCTTCGAGGTACATCTGGCGGGGATGTAGACCAAGATGACCCATGGGAAGCACTCGGCAACCCATGCCTTGAATGACTCCGAGGCGTGCGGGCGCCACGCGTCAAGGACGAGGAGGAGGCGTGCATGATCGGTCGACAGACGCTGTTCCTTACACTTGGCGATGAAGTAGGGCTCCAAGATCATCGAGAACCACTCCTTGGTGGTCTCCACGCTGGCCCAGTGGTTTGGGGTGTGGGTGAAGTGCCACCCGAGGTTCTTGAGGGCGAAGTCGGAGTTCTCGCCACGTGGGTGACAAGCGTTGGTTTTACCGGTCCAAATGACCTGAAGTGGCAGCACCTCGCCGTCGAGGGAAGAAGCAACAAGCGCCGTGACTTGGCGCTTGTCCTCCTTCCCACACACCTTGACCTCCGCTGACCCCTTGGGAGTGTAGGTGTACCGAGGGGCTCGGACGAGCTGGACTCCTGTATGATCCGCTTTCACGACGAAAAAGTCGTTGATTTTGTTGAGGCTGATGAGAAACGCCGCGCGCTTGAACATAGATTCGGCGCGCGCTTCCCAGTCGACTGGAAGCTTCTGCGATGCTGTCGTACTGCAACGCCATGACCACTGGAGTTCATCGGCAACGAACTTCCGAAAAAAGCTGCGGCAAAACAGTTCGTCGACGTTACGGCCGTCGATCTGGAGGACACCGCGCTCTCTCAGGATTCCATGCACCTTCTCGCGGATGGTGATGCTCGACAATGGTGTGCCGGCCTGACGCATCCGGATGAGCATGCGGGTAATCTCATTTTTGAGCTCCGGATGCTCAAAGAAGTAGGATCGCTACCCGCGGCTCCCCTGCACCCTTGATGTCATCTTTGAAGCTTCTTCGATCGGCGCCGAAGGAGAGCTCGATAGCGCTGGAACGTAGATGGAGCGCAGACGTTGAGTCCCAGTCTCGTACCAACCACGTACGGTCGACGGAGCCAGCTTCTCGTAAATCGATGGCTGGTGCGGCAGGCGGTAGTGTTGACGGAGGTGGTGTATCGCCTTGACAACACTGCCGCACCGAATGACAGAAGCATGGATGATGGGCACGTGTCCGAGCCCATACCAATCCATGTACTTCCCGCGCTTCCTAGTTGACTCTGTGTTGGATGATGAGGATGGTGCAGGAGGTGCAGGCGGGAGCTCGAGCGCGTTGTTGATGCCGTCAGCAACAATGGCGACAGCATCTACGACACAGTCATCTGCGAGTTCTTCCATGAGCGCTTGCACCACGGCGCGTTCAACCGCGTCTCGACGATCGTCTGGAGCGCGGCCGTCATCCTGACTCGAGGGGTCTCCCACGTCAGATGCTGGTTCGGCCTCGTCAGCTGCGTCATTGCATGACTCTGCTTCCTCGTCGTCATCGCTTGGTGCCTCATCAGCTTCGTTAGCGTCAGACTCGGGATCGGAAAAGATCACGCGTCTTCCCCTACAGCGAGGGAGACGTTCATGGGCGCTCTCATGAGGATCTCTATGGCCTGTGCCCGTGGTTGTAGGCACGGTAGACTTGGAAGGTGTAACGGATGGTGGAAGCACCATGACGTGCTTCCTTGGCCTGCCAGGACCACGTCGTGTCCTCTGTGGTGCAGTGGGCTTTGGAGCTGCCAGCGCACGTGCAACACGCTCTCGATGCTCTTCTGGAGTCACCTTGCCGAAGGAAGCCTCGAGGGTCGCCATGTTGTTTGTCGACTGGATAGACACGAAATCTAGCACTGCATCGTCGAGCCTGGCGCAACTCCTATAGGTTGCATGAGGAAGGTGTCGTGACACGACACGACACGACATCTGCGACACGGCTAAAGCCAACGACGAAATCAAAACTCCAACGGTCGACGCGCGACTAGCGACCGTTATGTACATTCCGTTCTCGGATTCAGAGTTTCGAATGTACACGGACCGTCGCTTGACGAGAGTCAAGACCGCTCTCTCAGGAAATAAATTTGGCATACAAGACGAATTCATAACAACATAAGCAACCAATTTTGTCCCAAAACGAATACCATATAATAATTAAAAAAGAGGGCGAATCATGAATACATGACGTAAATTATTTCAAAAGGCGAAATCAAAAGGCAGTAGGGTATGCATAGGATGCAGCATATGCATCTGCATGTTCATTTGCATGTGCATGTGCATGATCAATTGTAGATGCCGATGAATATGCAGATGCACAAGAATATGTATGTGCAGATGCACAAGCATCTACATATGCATATGTATATGCATATGCATAGCAACATGCATAGGCATATACATATGCATAGCCATATGCAGATGCGTAGGCATCTGCATATGCATATGCCTATGCATATGGCTATGCATATGCATATGCACGGGCATATGAATTCGCTGATGCCTACGCATCTCCAGATGCATGTGCTTGTGCATCTAGATATGCATGTGCATCTACAATTGATGTAGATGCATATGCAACCACATATTCACACTCATCTGCACATGCATCTGCATATGCACGTGCACATGCAATTGCAGATGCATATGCAAACGCATATGCATATGCAGGTTCATGTTCTTGTGCTTCTGCACGTGCACATGCATATGCAGTTGCATATGCATAAGTAGGTGCTTCTGCATATGCAAATGTAGATGCAGATGCATATACATAAGTAGGTGATGCTGCATATGCAGATGTAGATGCAGATGCATACGTAGGTGCTGCTGCATATGCACATGTAGATGAAAATGCAGATGCATCAGAAGATGCATCTGCATATGCACATGAAGATGCATATGCACATGAAGATGCATATGCACATGCACATACATATGCGTCTCCATATGCATATGCATATGCATATGCGTTTGTAGATGTGTTTGCAAATACATATGCATATGCGTATGTAGACGCATATGCACGTGCACATGTAGATGCATATACATGTGCATATGCATCTGCTTATGCATATGCACATGCAAATGCATGTGTAGATACATATGCGTATCCATATGCATCTCCAACTGCATATGCATATGCACATTGACCTGCATATGCATCTGCATGTGCATATGCAGATGCAGACGCGTCTGCATATGCATTTGCATATGTTAATGCATATGCATATGCATATGCATATGCAAATGCATATGCATCTGCATATGCATATGCAAATACATATGCATATGCATTTGCATGTACATATTCATATGCATATAACTATGCAGACGCGTCTCCATCTGCATATGCACATGCAAATGCATATGCAGATCAATATGCACATGCATATGCATCTGGAGATGCATATGGAGACGCATATGTATCTGCATAGGCATATGCATGTGCATATGCATATGCAGATGCATATGCAGCCACAGATTCACACGCATCTGCATATGCATCGACATCTGCATCTGCATATGCAGATGCATATGTAGCTACATGTACACGTGCACATGCAGCTACACATGCAAATGCGCCTGCTTATGCATGTGTAGATGCATATGCAGATGCAAATGCATATGCCGATGCATATTCATATGCATATGTGTTTGCATATGAATCTGCATATGCAGATGTATATGCAGATCAATATGCACATGCATATGCAAACGGATGTGCATTTGTAGATGCATATGCATGTGCATATGCGTCTATAGTTGCATACGCATATCAATATGCGTATGCATATGCATATGATGCATATGCAACAGAAACTGCATGTGGTGTGGCATAAGATGCGGCATATGCATCTGCATCTACATCATAGGCATGCAAATGCATATGAAGATGAAGATGCACATGCAGATGCATATGCAGATACATAAACCTGCAGCATACAGTTGCATGTGCTGATCATGTCAAGCGCATGGAGCTTGCTGCTGGATATTTAGGAGTCGCACTAGTAGTAGCAAGCGACAGAACAAGCAGCGACATGTGCAATTGCATATGCTATTGCTGTTGCATATGTCGCCACCCACAAGCAGATGGAACAGCAGCAGGCGCATGTGCTGCAGCGGCACCAATAGAAGCAGCACCGCCTTGTGTAGCTAGCGCGTGTGCAGCAATAGCAGCGCCTTCTTGTAGTAGCAGCAACGCAATGTTCAACAGCGGTACTGGTATTAGCGGCACATATAGCAACATAAGTGACGGGAATCTCAGCAGCAGCGGCATCGAGAAACACGACTATGAGCAGTAGCAAGATACATAGACTTGCGTCAATCACATGCTAAGGCCTCTTGTTGTCGGTGGGGTCTCCGTTCGCTTCCCGGGAGGGTCCCTGGTGAGCAACGTGAGCCCTCGGCATGTTGAACGGTGGCACTTGAGCGTTGTCACCCTGAGCATCCGCAGCATCACCGAGACCAACATCGATGGCGTCCACATCAATGACGTGGACACGCGCCATCACGGCGTTCACATTCACTGTAATGTCACGCATAGGCACGCGAGGTCGTGCAGGTGGGTCAACGACCTGTTACAGCTGCGGTTGCGACCGCTGGCTTAACGCTTGTAGTGCATCGCGCTCGACCATGGCAGATGGTGGGATGGCGCCACAAAGCGAGCGACGGACAGAGGCCATTGTTTCTTGAGTTTCGAGCGGCGGTGACTTTGAGATTTGCAAAATGTACTCCTTTTCAGGCTACGACGTGGACGACTAATATCATGGGAGACAAGTGCAACGGCACATCAATGGCACAGCGCAAGCTACATTGCGCTTTGCCACTACTATGCCGCTACACAGTTTTGCTTGCATCGCGGCGAGCGCTATGCGCTTTGATGTCACACGCCGCGCGTAGCACTCACCGTGATGCAAGAAAACGCACGCATTGAGGGCTCGGAGTGCGATCCGAGCCCTCAACTTGTGCTTGCTTGGAATGCGGTCCGAGCCAGTGGCAAAGCTCGGCGCTGCAGCAATGCGTTGAGCGGCGTCGCGCGGCAGCTCGGGTCAGAACCCTCAAGCTCGCTCGAGCTTGAGGGCACTTTTGGCCCGCGTCAAAGTGTCGCACACAGGGTTGTCCAACAGTATGGCCCGACATTTGTGGCAGCATACGAGAAGGAGAATGGATAGATAGAAAAGCTTCAACTGCATGAAATGAACACGTTTGAACTAGAAAGATGCACTATGTTGAAATGTTTTGAATTTTGCTACATACAACCGAAAGCATGTTGTTTGAACCTACCGCGCTGCCAAAACCCACACGATCCGACCGCTTAATCGGGCGGGGAGTCATCCAACCTAGCGATAGCGGTTACATCCTGGCTATCTGGAGACTCGGCCTGTAAGCAGCGGGCCCTCCGGTTGATTGCTGCCTGAATAAGGGCTATGGCGCTGATCGGTCCGACAATGCGGGTCCGCGCGTTATGATAGACGCAAACCCGTGCCCCTGGGTCAATTTGTCCCTAAGAGAAAATCAGTATTGAAAATTTTTTCACGCGTGCGTCAATTGTGTTGTGAGCTGGCGAGAACAGCCACAACCAAAACTATTATTGTCCGGGGTGATGTGTTTGCACTGCCCACGTACAGTCTAAGTCATACAAGTGAGCGTCCGATCGTCAATGTCGTCATAATCTCACATGTCAGAAATATTTGGCCTAGCTGAGCGTAGATGGTGAATAGGTAGAAGTTGCGATGCAAAACACTTGAGTAATTTGTAACTAGCGATAAGTGTATTTCGATGACAAGTGTCGAAATGATCAAGCATATACATGCAAGTGTTGAGTTACAAATCAGACATAGTCGGGGTTGTTGGGTCGATTGTCGAGCGACGCGTGCAAAGTTGTGTCGTGAGTGGTCCGATTCAAGAAGGTTTGCCGGGAAGTCGGGGGACTTTGAGAATCTACGGTGAAGATGCAAGATGAATCTTAAAAAATCCAGATTCGTCTGGGTGCATCCAGAAGTTGACCGAAAGGTCGTGATACCTTTGTCGTAGGTTCGCGAGAGTGGTCGAAGCTGGCAAAAGGTTTGGGAATATTCACTAGAGGCAGAGGCAGTTCGCCCGGTTTGTCCTCGACCGTGAGAGTGAATATCACGATCTCGTGACACAATTGGTTGTTTTTGTACTGATAAAAATGCCCATTCATAAGTATTGGGGACTGGTGTACGTCTGATACGTAACACTTCCCCCCTTGCAGTCACAACGTCCTGGCACGCGTGTAGATGTGGCTCGGTGACGGCGATAACAGTCATCGGTGAGGCAATTTACGTCTGAGAGGTTTTCATAGGGTTCCCAGCTCTTATGCGATGTGCCATAACCTTGCCAATTGACAAGATACTCTATCATTTTGTCGCGTCGTTGGTGGTTGATGATGTCCTCGATGACATACTTTGTGTCTGCGTCCACTTGAATGGGAGGCGGCGGAGGAACCTCTCTGCCAAGGAAGTTCTCTCCAGGATCTCGGTAGTGCTTTAGTCTGCTCACATGGAACACCGGATGAACTTGCATAGTGTCGCAGAGTTTGAAACGTGCAACCAGAGGGTTTTGCACACGCTCGATCTCAAACGGTCCCAACAATCAGGGTTTGAGCTTTGAATAGTCAACTCCGTAGATTTTTATGTTTGTCGAGTTGGGGACTCTGTTGCTAGTGGCAAACACGTCATCGTTGTGATTTTGGTCAGCTGCTTACTTCATCGTTGCTTCTGTCTTCGCAAGAGTCTACCGTGTTTCCTCTCAGATGGTGGCCAAATCTCGGCATTGAACGTTAGCTACAGGAATGTTACTACGACTTCGTAGTCCGGCTAGTGTGGCAGGAAGTTTGTCATACACCAATTCAAATGGGGTTTTTCTTCTTGTGAAGGAAACTGCTGAATTTCATGCAGTTTTGGTTATCGAAAGTTTTTTGTGCCTAATCCGTCCTGTGTGGTTCGCATAGTATTTCGACAAGTTGGTCAAGTGTCTGGTTGGTTTGCTCGGTTTGACCATCAGTTTGCGGATGTAGCGTATGGGTCATTTTTACTATTAAAAATGGCCGTTAAAAAATAATCGCGTACTTTGGGTACTCGAGGCTCAGGTTTCGAGGAGCCAAAGCCCGGAAAGATATATGGGCTAGAGTTCAGTTCGACTCTAGCCCGGAAAAGAACTCGTGGCCGGATTCGAGCAAAAAGGAGTGCCACAATGGAAAATCCATTGCGTCACTCCTCCACTCCTAGAATGAAGTTCGGGTCCTGTTTCTAGTGTGGCAATGCCACGTGGAAGAAGTAGGATTAGGTTGCATATTTACAAATATGCCCTATGACGACTACGTCCATTCGTGGCGCGGTTCGTCTCAGCCAAAATGGTTGAGGCAACCATTTCCTTGCTCTTCGTGGAGTGACTATTCTAAGGGCCTATGTTTTGGTTCCACAGTTGGTCGCAAAACAGCCCACGGCTGCTACATTGGCATCAGAGCCAATCGACTTCCGCTACCCGTTCGATGGACATGACGAATGACTTCGTCTGTAGATAGAATGCTTAAAAGAAAAGAAAAGGAGGAGAATAGACCGACTGTCGATGTAGGTACCCGCGCAGTTTTGTCGCGGCAAAATGTCCCCCATACGGACGATTTTTCTCGCCCACTCGAGAGCCCGACATGCCGAGAGCCCGAGAGATCAAGCAGCCCCGCAGGCCGCCAAAAAAAAATGTTTCCGGAGAGGAAGCGCCACCCGACCAACAACGAGTAAGATCGAGAGCGAGCTCCAAGCGGAAACATCGCCCGACTGGCGATGTGAGGAGGGGAGCGAGCCTCCCCCTCCCCACACGGCCATGGCGCCAATGGCGGCCAAGGGGGAGGATGGAGGAAAACCTCCTCCCCGCCCCCCCCCTCTTCCATGGCCACGCCGGTGCGCAAGAGGGGGAGGGGAGACGTTCTCCCCCTCCTCCCTCTCTCACTCCGGCCGACGGCCTATGGGGGAGGAGAGGGAGCGTTCTCCCTCCCCCTCCCCCCCTCTCAAGAGAGCAGACGGCCATGGGGGCTGGAGGGGGCATTTTCCCTTCTTCCCCTCTCCTCCCATGGTGCCGATGGCGCCTATGTGGGGAGAGGGGGCACCAACCCCCTACCCTCCCCCTCTCACGGTGCCGACGGCGCCAAGGGGGGGAGAGGGAATGTTTCCACTCCAACTCCCCCCCCCTCCCACGGCGTCGACGGCGCCAAGGGGAAGAGAGACGACGTCCTCTCTCCCCCCCTTTCTAACGGAATCAACGGCGCTCAGGGGAGGAGAGGGGACGTCCTCCCTTCCCCCCCCCTTCCACTGTGCCGATGGCGCCAAAAGGGAGGAGAGAAACAGATTCTCTCCCTCCCCCCTTCTTCATGGCATCAAGAGCGTCAAAGGGGAAGAGAGGAACGGGAGTCCCTCTCCCCACCCTCCCACAGCGTTGACGGTGCCAAAGGATAGGAGAGGGATGGACTCCCTCTTCCCCCCCTTCGAATGGTGCTCACGGCGCCGACGGGGAGGAGAGGGAAAGAAGTCCCTCCTCCCCCCTTCCATGGCGCCGACGACGCCAAGGGGGGCTAGTGAGGGGAGAGCCCCCCCTCCTGTCCATGACGCGATTACCGCTAAGGGGACATTGAGGGGAGCGCCTCGTCCCCTCCCCCACCCCCTCCCTTGCCCATGGCGCTCACGGCGCCAAGGGGTATCTGAGGGGAGAGTCCCCGACTGCCCTTCCCTCCCGTGGCGTCGTCTATGTCACAGAGTCATGGAGGAGAGCACCTCCCACCGCTCGATCGGCAAGTAGGAGAGGGAGAGAAGAGGAGGAGGCTTCCTCCTAACTCTAGCAGAGGTGATTGCTCATCAAAGGCAAACGAGTCGTTGAATTAATCAATTTGAACATTAGGGACGTGCGCCTGTGGCGCAAGAGGTTGATGTCCATTCGGTATGCAAAGAGCCGCATCTTTGATTCTTGCGTGTAAACATCTTGTCTCCTCTTTTCCCCGGCACCTTGCCCACGGTAAACTGAGATAACATCTCCTCTGATCCCGGTTTTGACCGCCGTATAAAACGGCAAAGAGCTTGATCCGATCCCTACAATAATTTGAGAATTTCTCAAATATTGTTTTAACATATGTTCCTATTCTTGGGAAATGGGAAGATAGATTGTTTTCCCAACACACCACCAAGTGACGCTTAGAAGAATCCAAGCATGAAACAAAAAGGGGCACTTGACGTGCCAAAAACTGGTTCGTTTTTCATGAATTCTCAAGTTGAGGAATTCTATGTCAACCGTGTCCAAAAACGTTTGAAACGGTGAAAACGTTTGTACTCAAACCTGAGTGTGTGGTCAAGTTTATCATGGGTTTCAGCGCAAAAATCTAAATGCTCTAGTGGAGCTCTCCCAAACACGAGCAGCCCTGTTTTTTCTTTCTTATCCATTCCGAAGCGCAAAAAGGAGGAAAATTGACAATTCTCCATGTCGTGAACAAAATTCACTTGGAAATGTTTCAATGCGTGAAGTTTAGCACCGGAAGTACCTAACTTTCTATGGATTAACCTCATAGTTTGTGGTATTTTGTGACAGGATCCGGAAGGGTTGACTGTTAAAAAGTCATGCCATGACTCAATACAGGTTGTACATGCGCTAAAAAGTTTTGTTTTGTGCAAAATGACTACAACAACGTGCACTAAGTTGTAAAACCACAATGGTGACGTGCATCGAGACGAATTCTTGACAAAAATTATTAAAGCACCGAACGTGCTACAACCACTCAACGACTCACCTACTTGTCGCAATAATACAAAATGTGCAGACTACACAAAACGAGTGTCGATTGCACAGTTACATAGGCGTCAATTACATCATTGACGTAAGTGCCGATTGTACAACAACCAACAGCAGAAGTGCTAGTTGCAACATTTTTGTCAGTGTCGAATGCACCTCTAGAAAAGTGCCAGTTGCACTTTAATCACAGATGCCAAAAGCATCTGTGATGCTTGTACCAAATGCACCGCTCATGGTCTATGGAGATATGGCCAAAAGAAATGCCAATTGAGTATCCACATGGGTGTCGATTACACCAAGGATGCTGGGTATTTTGTTTGTGAGTGGACATTGACAAAAAAAGAATGTGAGTGCCAATCGTACTCAACACAAACGTGATGCTGGAAAACCACGCGTGATGGTCGATTGACAAGTTTCGGTTGCACCTGGAATATGACCAACATAGAAAATGCAATCGTAGCATCTACGTAAGTGACGAACGCACAATTACTAGGAGCATTGAATGTATGGCTGAGGAGTGCCTCCGTTAAATGCCTTACATGAGTGCCGAATGCACCGTTGTCATAAACGTTGATTGCATGATTGAGAAAAGTTGCGGGTTGCACTTTTGTCATGTGTGCGGAATGCACCACTGATGCGAATGTCAAACGCACTGTGGCCATGAGTTATGGTTGGACTAGCTATGCTAGTATCTATGGTACAATACGTGTTACAAGATGCCAATTGCAATTATAACATGGGTGCTTATAGCAACCCGTTGTATCAACTAGCAAGAACTAGCCAACTTGTTGCCTCGTCAAGCTAGCTTGCGATAGACCACCATACAAAAGCATATGATCTATGCACAGAGTGGTTCTATGGACAAGTGCAACAAGCGCATTTTTTGAAGCACCGGAAACACGTTGTTTGACGTTTACAAGGCATCTTGAGGAAGTCGAGGGTGGTCATATTGTCGAATTCTTCACATAGACAATCGACAGGCATGTCCGTAAACAATCACGGGCGGCTATAGTGGTTAGATTTATGCCTGAACGGTGTAACAAAAGCACAGTGATCTCGATCGACACCGACTGTGACGACCATTGGAAATGAGAAACTTCGTCCTGCCAATAGTAGCTTGGAAAAGTACGTCCAAAAGAAGTACCAAATTTGAACGGATGGATCACATGTGTGACGAGGACGATTTCCTCAAATTTAGACCATGCTAAAGGTGGACGAAAACCTCTGTTACCAGATATGCTACAAAAGCCCAGTCGGTTAAGCACCAGTTGCAAAACATACCCAGCTTGCATGATCGCAAGAGGTCAGCGAGCATTACCAAGTGTCGCAGACAACCCACTTGTTAATGGATCATGGCTTTCGATTCATGCCATTGTACTTTAGCCACGTGAAATTGGATACACGGCATACATGGAAAACGTGCACGACTTGCACAAGAACCTTATCCACAAACTGTCGTTGCGCTGATCACGATGTCAAGTTATGGATAAGTTGGACGGAAGAATGATCACAACTGATTTGTGACATTTGGACAAGCTCACGATATCAACTGATGTTTTTGATAAAAAATGGCGACACCATTTTACCAAACAAGTGGTTTGGTGGGCGCAGAACATGTTCTACACCAATCGCATGTCCCATTACGCTACAATGTTCAAAGACCAATGTGATCATTTGATGACTAAGCCAGTGTCATGACTGTCATGAGATGTTGAACAGATCTGGTGTGTTAGCACGCCGACTTGAATCCTAGAGGATTGACATCATGCTGTCGGTGCACAGTGTGTACTGGATGTATCAGTACCTTTCGGCGGTTCTTTGCATCATTAGTCATGGCCGATAAAAACATTGGTCCATGATTGAATGTGTCAAGGATGACACCTTTGAATCAATACTCAATGGCGAAACCATTGACATCCTATCAATGGTTGAGTGATAGATACAAATCATGGTACCTGAATTGTACCAACGATGAAAAGGTACATGAGTGTACCGACAACGTGTTCAAAAGACAAGGGTAATCATCCGTGGATGTTGTAAATGTGCCAAAGAGGGGCAGAGTCTTGACTATGGGTTCTCAACTGTTGAAGACGCCATTGTGTGGTGGTCGAAGATTGCAAGAGTCACTCTCTCGGGTATGATGAGATCGACCGAAAGTCGAAAGTGAACAATTTCTGAGGCGACACCTTCAGTCTATTCTCACTCGATGAGTGAACATGACATTGACGTTGATAGGAAAAAGTGCATGATGTTGGTGACATGAGTTCATCCACAAATCTGTGAAAATTCCATTTTAGAGAAAACAAGTGATACTCCTTTTCCACTAATGGAGTTCCACCGTACTATGACGTTCTCAAAGTTTTCAAAAAATCAACTACGACATAGTTGGCCTTCACGTTGGGATCACATGAAGGTCTAAGTTTTGCGTTCAAAACTTATGACTGTGGAGGCGGTCCATAAGCCGATAGCTTTATTCTAACTGAGCGTTAGCACCTACATCTTCGTGGTCCGACCGACCAAACGAGTCATAATCAACACTGGGGCAAAATAATGACTTGTATGTAAAAAATGTTGATGTGAAAGGACTCTTCAAGATGGGCCTTGAGAAAAAATGTTTCTCATAAGATTCTTTTAATGTTTTGGGAAACGTCTCAAAGTTGAGGCCACCGTGACATGGTACACTAGTCGTGTACGACATGCTCTTCAAACATCATCCAGAGGGATTCTTGCCACTTAAGGCATGGTGTAGCACCAGCTATCTAATTTGTTGGAACAAAACCAATCTCTGAGAGAGAACACAATGACTACAGTGTAGTCAAACCATGCTCCATTGACGCGAAAGATCATGGTGAAGCGATTCAAGTCCCTTGGTTTTGCGGATGGTTCAATTGGAGTACATTGTCAAACGCAAGTATGATACAGTTTTGGATGTCGCTACGGTGGTATCTACAATGGTGGATGTTTTCCGGGATGTCTTCGATGAGGGCGATCCCCTCCACGAGTGCCTCGGGCGAGGCATATGGAAAACACTCTATTGAATCGAAGTACCGAATGTACATAATAGAAGACATTGAAGCAACACAGATTGTTGCAGCTTGGAAAACACAATCCATTGACGGGATCTTGAATGGAACCCTTGTACGCGATCTTGAATGGAACCCTTGCTTGTAATTGCAATCAGATTCAGGTACCAGTTGTTCCAGGATCACCGGATGTGATTCCGAGGTATTCGATCACAATGACATGGAACTGACATCCCAAAGGTGTTTTTCGAACTTGTACCAAAATGATTGTGCTCATGGTACATCCGTTTGGTGAATACCGTACGATGAACACTTCGTTCGTGGATGGAATCCATGCTTGTTGAGATTGTTTATCTCAGTTATCCTAGTTCAAAAGTAGTGTGCTTTTGACAGGGACGTGAGCGGTGGCCTACGGTACCCATTTCAAACAGAAATGAGGGGATGATGGTTGAGACCAAGATCATCTAGGCTGGAGCATTGTCGTGTCTAGTGATGGACTTTGATGGCAGTTGCACATGCCATACGACCAATGCCGCCTCCTTCAAAGATGAGTGCAATCTTTGAATGGACAACAGGTGTGCTCAGCAACCATGTCTTTGGAACTTGGTGCCTCCCAACCCTAAGATAAAGCTAGCATGCGAGTTGCATGGGCTCAGTGGAGCTTGGTTGAGTTCAGCCAACCAACCCACAGGTACTAAAAGAGGTCAGGTAGACCTGTGTGTGGTCATGAACACGTGGTTGCGAACCGAGAGGACTGATGTGCGGATCTTGGATTACACGTATTGACATTGTTGTGGGGAGGTAACCCCTTGGAAGAGATCATTTCCGAACGACATAGGAAGTGTTGTATAGACCTGGACAGTTTTCATTGGGACGCCCGGTTAATTGGTCGCAGGGACGCTCCTTGTAAAGGGAGAGGAGGTGTCACCACAACAGCTCGCTGAATACATACGACATGGAATGTGGGAAAATTCATCCTATGTACTCTCTTCCAAACTGGCATGACATCGACTATACCATTGATGCACATGTATGATGAGTCTTCGGTGAAGACTCACGAACACTTGTGAAGGTGTTTGAGCCACAAACGAGCTCCTCGTCGTATTCAGTGCTTGGCCAAGTTGAGCGATATCTACTGCACAAGTTGTTGCCTTTTGGCTTGTGCAACTTCCTCTTCTTCTTCCACCTCTGTTGCTTCCCTTGATGACATGCGGATTGTGCCGGTATAGGAAATGTCGTCCAAGGATGATTTTATGATCACTCATCGGATAAGACCTCCAGACCATTACATCCCGTAGATACCCTACTTGTAATCATAGTTACTCTCAAAGTCTCCATATCTGCAATCTCCCATTGACGGTCTTTCCTTCAAACATCCCTGGTTCTTGTGCAAACCTAGTTTACGAACCATGTCGTTGCTCACAAAGCTGTGTGGAGCTCCTCCATCCAACATGGCTAGTACCGTTCTGCAAGTTTTGCATCCTTGAGGTTGAACTTTAAGCAGTATCACCGGTTGGTCTTCCTTGTACCCCTCGTCAAATTTTGCGATTTCAAAGACCCTCTGCGGCGATGTCTTATGTTCAGATGGGAGACCGCTTGGCGCAGATCCCTCCGTGTGGACAAGAGTTGCACCTTTAACTCCTGCCCTTTGCCATTTTCCAAATCTTTTTTCTATGACTCCCCCCCTTTCTGGCCTGCACTCTGCTCAGGCAGTTGCGAGTGATGTGCCTGGCTTTTCCGCAGTTGTAGCAGGTTCGCGTTTCTCTCTAGTTGACGGCGTCCATTTCCATCGGTGTGGAGGAGTCCGCCAGCTGGTTTGTTCCGTTTCCACGATAACTGTGGTTGGGTGGTCGCCAGCCGTAGGATCCCTCAATCCCAACATTGAATTTGGCGCTATCAATCCATTTTTCTGCTGCAATCATCCACGGTAAGTTGTTTTTTATGCCAAAATGGTAATTGCTCTCCACATATCTTGCTTGATGCCGTTTTAGTGAAAACAGAGTTTGTGAGGGGCGATGTCCGCAGCGGTGATGATCTGGCGAAATCTCTGAGTGCACTCTACCACGTTGAACTACTGACAGAGACGTTGGAGTTTGTGCCTTGCGTCACATTTCTCGTTCAGCCATCCAAAACGTACAAGCATTGCGCGTGATAAATCATTCCAGTCGGTTGGTGGCGTTTGCGCGTCTCGCCACTGTTGATTGATCTTCTCCAAGGGTAGAACGCCTGCGATCGGCAATATGAGATGGGTTCCGTAGGCCGTTGATGATGATTCACTAGTATCCCGCTGCTATAGGATGGTCTTTAGATCAGACCACCAACTTAGTGTCGTGACACGCAAAAGCGCGGCCACGAGGTCAATTTTCTTTTGTTCGTCGTTGACCCTAGCAACGGTGAAATACACCTCCAAACTCTTCAGCCACATCCGATCCGTCGGTCTCTTTGAGTTTGCAGGATCAATCGGTTTGCATGCAGCTAGAAAATTTTTGGGCTTGCTCAAGAGTTGGGAATTTCTCTCGACAAGCACCACTTCACGTGTGCTTGCGTTGCAAAGAGCTTCCATCGCGACGTTGAGTTGCTTGAGCAGATGGTTGTTGATCATCTTGGGCGTGGAGATCTTGTTCGCCAATTCCTTGTTGATATGCACCTGTCCTCCAGTGCCACCTGTCGTCCTTGCTGTCGCCGTCAAGGTCGTTGGTAGGGGCGGCTGGTTTATTGCCGTTGGGTCCGTGACCGGATTGGTCGATGAAGCCGTAGGGGTTGATCTAGCTGCAGTATAGCCTGCCACGCCAACATTCGCTGTCACTTCAAGGTTCACATGCATCGGCATTTTCTTCTCCTCCATTGTTGAAGTCCCGCTGCTTGTCGTTGGTTGCGCTCGCTTGCCTCACGTCGTAGTCACAAAGTCTGCAAAGTCTTGACATGCGAGATGCACAGACGGCTCATGCGAGATAGTCCTCTGGAAGGGTAAAGTGGTCCAATGCCCCTCCAGCATTGTTGCGCTCTGATACCAAGGGTTATGCCAAACATAGCGTAGATGGATCCATCCATGGATGGATCCATCTAATAAAACTAATAACAAAACTAATAACATGTTTTATTAGCAATGGCCGTTGCCATATCATATGCGTGTACAAAGAAAGAATCCGCACGACTAACAAACATAGCATGAATATGGCTGCGTTCCAAAATCACCAAAGTTTTGTGCGACAGAGAGTGCGAGGGTTTAGGATCCGCCACAGAACCTACCTCATGGACTCTTGCTGACCCTGCCATGAGCTGTCGCAGAGGGTTTCCCACATTTTTTAAGGAACGGGACCCCATTTCATGGAAACCTGTCGTATGCGGCAGGTACCGTTGACTTGCAAGAACCGGGTGGATGTGGGTACGAACGTTCCAAGGTGGACGTGGGTATGAACGTTCAAATGGTTTGAATATACAAACTTTTGGGAACCCATTGAAATAGCGGTCGCTAACATCTATCTGTTACCTAACTAAAGACACTCATTCATATACGTTTTCAAACACTCTGCCGTAGAAGTCTGCAGGAGGCCACAAAGCCACAAAGAATTGGCTCCGCAGTAGTTGCCGCAGACCGCAAAACGTTGAGGTAGTCACGCGAGCCAATCATAACACACACTGCTGAACTCACCACTTTGCGGTGGATTGCGGTCAGTGTCAAAAACACACTTCATTTCTTGCGCTACAAAATACCACTTGCACGTTTTTGCAAGGCTTTGACCTTTCGTCAAAGTCCTCGTCAAGTTTTTGGTCACTGTTGACCCTTCGCCGGAAAGTTTTCCCGCAAGGAATTTCCTTGCCACACCGGAATCCAGCAAGTCTGGTACACGGCCTATTTTTCAGGGGGGGTTTGTAGGTAGTGTAACAAACTGCAAAATAACCGGGTACTATTGACATGAAAAAAGGTTAGGTTTCTTAGTGTTGATCCAGCATGTTTTCATGAATACTCAACAGAATCGGACATAAGGTCACCTCACCGCATGAGAGAATTGTTCCAAGTACATCCTTGTCAAATTTTTCATGCCACAATTGGCCAAACACACAGCAAAGATCAGTCGGTGTGAAAAAAAAAGCCTTGAGCCCCGCTCTCAAGAAAACATAGTGGTTTTAACGGAAAGTCAAGATCAAGGAACCATCGACGTGGTTCTGTGGACATTTCTACAGTCTGTAGTACGTTGCGACACAGACATCTACACCATGCATATTTTCTCTCTCGCGACACCTCAATGACGGTGGTGAGACAACATTATGGCTCATCGCCTCCTTTTCTTTGCCAATTATGGCAAAACTACGGCATTCGACGTAAATCAGAGTTCATATGCAGGGCCTCGCATGGAGACAAGAGGGAAAACAAGCATACGCCGTGAATTTTTCTTGAATATTGATGTTCAAGATTTTTTTCACTGTTCAAGAGGTTGATGAAGCATTCAACCTTCAGTGCAGCCAAACCGCGACCCCTTTTTGGCTCATTTACCTGTAAAGAAGTGACTGAAAGTGTGCTAAGTTGGGTTGTGCCCCTAAATTGTTGAACTTTCATTCATTGATTTTCCCCTCTTTTGGCGGCTAGATCCACTTTAGAACTTGATGTACCTGCTACAAGCCATGAATTGGCTAACGACCGGTTTCACGTAATTCAATGCCCTTTTGTGCTGTTGCGTGGTTTCGGACCGTTAACCTACCAACCTTCATCGATTCCGACTCCAGCATTATGAGTCAAGCCACGCGTCACCAACACGACATGGCGACAGAGTTTTCAGTCGATACACGAATGTGCTGTCACCCTATCACAACTCGTTTTGGACATTCGCTCAAGTCATGTAGAGCATACGAGTTGCACACACCTTTTGGGGGATTGATTCATCGATTCTACCCTACTTCCACCTCATTGGCTGGCTCAAAAGTCGCAAATGAAGCATGGAGACGACAAAGCACATAGACATTCTTCAACTATCCATTGTCGACCTCAAACCTCAGAATATCTTCATGACACCTGTCACAAGTACAGACTGCTAGCATAGCTCTCGCCATGCCGCCACGTTAGATATTTCCGCTCAGACTTGAGGGGAAAAATGGATGAACAATGAGGTTCAGCGATTCTAGGGTGTAGCCATTTACATTGTATGACTGAATTGTGTAAACTCAAGCTTCATGTCAAAAATCATGTTTTTTAAATCTACTGGTGATTGTTTCTTCATTACTTTTTTGCACACCTCAATCCACATAAGGGTCCCGCACCCTCCCGGGTGAAAATCACGTGTTGCGAATCAAACATGATTGTGAGCAAGAACATGGTTGACTTCCAGTAATGTCAACGAGGGAATCAAGGCCCGGTTTCAAAATGAACTTCTCGGGGTATGCGGTGGAAATCGATAACTTGGCACTTACCTAGAATGTCAGACAGGGGGCAAAAATCAACTTGCCACTTAACGTCAAGCCCTGTCCCAAAGAGGCAAAATGGCTTTCCACGCTTGTCATTTTTTGGCAGCGGCAATAAATTTTAAGGCAAGAATCTTGTTTTTCGATGGTTGCGAATAATGAACCTCGAACTGGCACATGCACCACATGTACAAGGCACCCGTTTTGCCCGGTCAAATCGCAACGGGTGCAGTACCGACTGTTTGAAGACTGTCACGTGGTACAACCATCGTGTGTGTCTCACAAAGAGCTTGGTTGCGTATACATGTATGTGTCAAAGGAGATACTATGACGTTCCTTCTTCGTGCATTGAGCTTTTACCACCATGGACATCGTTCGCCGCAGAGCCGTCGTACGTCATACCCTTGTCCTTCACGCAAAGGAGATTCACGCAAGGTTACTAGTCATCATAGAAGACCTCCTTGCATTCCTTGTCCTTCGCATTGTATCTCGTCTCAGACGATCAATGCATGATAACGATCCGGATGGCCCACGCTGACTCATGGAGTAACGGCATGGACATTCCCTTTGGCTGTAGAACCTACATGACTTTTCCTACGTGGAAGTCTCAAAAAAATGTGAGGAAGCTTTTCCACCTGTGCCATTCATCCGCACAATTGTGCATCAAACGCTGCTTAGGAGTGCTAAAGGCATGCTTTAGATTTTTACATGGCTTGCCACAAAATGAGCTAGTTTTCTAGACTAGGTTAGTTCTTTTATGTTTTGTTATGCACAATCTGATTCACGACGGAAAGGATGTGCACTTTGCATGATGGACAGAGCATACTGGTGATGATGGAAGTGAGCATGTGCCACGTCGTGTGAAATGAGTAGGAGGACAACCTGAAGATGCAGCAATAATTACGCATAGACATCATATCTCCTCTGCTGTGGGAGCTGGCTATGTTTAGACAATTGATTATGATGATGATGAATACAATGTATTTCTAACACTCAATGTCTACTTTTACCATGAGAAACCAAAACATACATTCAAAGAGAATGAAGTTTACGGAAAATAGTCATGGATTGATAAACTTCAAGCACTACATATCCTATTGCAAATGTTTGTTAGCAACGAGGCTGCCATTAACCGCCCACCGTCTCCCATGGCATCCTCCGCACCACCTCAGCTTCCAAGCATCTCCGGGTCACAATCCTACTCCTCGTACTCTTCAGCTTCCTCCTCCTCACCGTACTCATCATCATCATCATCATCATCATCATCATCATCATCATCATCATCATCATCATCATCATCATCATCTTGGCCGACTGCATGAATTTCACGACCCAGGATGATGTTTGGAACATGTGCATGCAAAGCTCCCTTCGAGTGTACATACAACACACCCATCATATCATCGCGCTACAGAATGTCCAGATCCTCTAACTTTGTTTCGTTGATCATGCACTTGTCCTCACTGACTTCCTGCACTACCTTGGTCCATGGAATCTTAGGAGAATCATCTCAAATCACGCACTCCATACGTGCAACAATCTTCACAAGGCTTGCGACTTCGTCAATCTGGCGGTCTAAAAATTTGTAGCGAATGATGTGGACGTCATCATTCCTTGTAACATGTTCTTTGTTCTTTTCTCTGATCACACGAGCCCCCTCTACGCTGAAAGTATTCACACCAATAGCTCTATCATTAACTCAAAGTTTAGTCGCAAGATCAAACCATGGAACATTTTTCCCTTGCAAGTTTGATGCCTTCGGATTCGTCTTCTTCAAAGCTTCCCAAGCTGCATTATCCAATTTTATGGTCCAACAGATCCTATCGAGCTGGTTGCCAAATTTACCGACAATGTCATACGCGAGGCACCATGAATTTGCGAGGTTGTTACAACGATGGCTGATCTACTCCAATGAAAGGTTTTTGTCGCCTGCCAGTTTTTTAATTAACTTGGTGGTGAGGATTGCATGCATACGTGTGTGCACCCCGCGAGTTTTGTGAAACTTGGTGGTGTAGTCAAACACCAGTGTTCTAATAAGCACGTCTTGTTTGTTGGTCCACCAATTCTTCACGAGACCACCAGCCAGCTTCGTCGACACATTCAACGGTGTGGTGGAGAACATCTCCGTGCTCAAACTGCATGCTTGGTTGGTGGTGTCGGCTTTGTCTCTTGCGCCACGGACAGCATGGGCCTGTCGACAATAGCCGGTTGCTGCTCCATTGCAGTGTTCTCTGAATGTGGAGGCAATGGTACATGCACAAAGTTTATGGATGGGTGTTGGAAGTTGCTGACAGGTGTCTTGTTCGAGGAGTCTCCAATCTGCATGTCCATTGGTTTGATGCCTAATGGCCCAAGGCGGAGACGTTGTCATGCAGGTTTGTTTTTCTTACGGGAGAGGTAGCAAAACTGACTCATGCATGCCTAAACAGGCAAGAAAGTTGTACCTGCTGCTGTTGGAGACAACGTGGAAGCTTGCACAACCAATGGGAAATCGCCAGAAGAAGAGGTCGAGACATGGTTGCAACAAGTGAACTCCATAATGGGCTGAATTTGGGTAACTGACAATCGACAAGTGACAAGTAATGGTCAAGAGAAATTGTTTGCACTTCTACGAGGACATAGGCAAGCACTGCCAAGCTTGCACGATGCGTACACAGTCCAAGCCGCGCATCGAACCGACAGTCGATGGTTGGAAGCTTTGAAATTGAAATGTCCAAAATTGGTGAAAATACTGGCGTGTAGTTAGTAACATCACCGTCGTCGGTCTCACGTAACCAAAAATTAACAGAAAAACACTAAAAACCTAACATCTATGTTTAGCATTAGGAGTGGGGCTATGCATTTACTCTACTAGTTCAAACAAAAAGGTAGAAATTGTAGGTGCCCTGATCATAACCTCAAGGTTAGCCCTTGACCTTGAGGGAACATATTCTAGCCATCGTAAAGACATCGCACACTTGACGGCTGGTACGTGAGCTATACGGCTGGGTGCACGGGACGTTGCGGCTCTCGTAATCCCTAACTCATAACTACTTAGTTCATTTTGGAACCACGCCCAAGTGTTATACGGCAGCCAAAACACAATTGTTGACAAGAGTGACTGAAAGCCGAATTGTAGTTTAACTGGTCACGATTTTCCAAGAGTCCGTCATTTCAGGTTAAATAGTTTAATAGTCAATTATGATGGTGCAGAACATAGCAAGGACGTCTTTGTTTTCTAACAATGGTGAAAATTTTAATTCTCCCTGTTTTGTCACTCGTGATCCTCATACACCCTGACCTCCGAACAACAAGCCCCATCCACCCCTATCTTGGACCAATGAGCCCCATTTGGTCCCATCCTTGAAGAACGAGCCTTGTCTGCCACTGTCCGGCAACAATAAATCACTTCCTTTTGTTGCAAGCTAGAACCATGAAAAACATGAGTCGTATTTCAGTTGGTAGTGTATAGCTTAGTTGTGTCCTTGGTATTGGATTCAACTCTTGTCTAGGTTTTAGTGATGTGTGACACCTTAAACCTTGGTGCTCTCCTTAAACCCCACAGGTGGATAACCACCATTTGCCTGTTTACCTATTGCACTATGGGGTCTCTCCCACAACCCTACATAAGTGGTGAGAGAGCTCATTGTTATCTCTCCCCCCCTTTCTCTCTCTCTCTCTCTCTCTCTCTCTCTCTCACACACACACACACACACACACACACACACACA
>SZWC01001446.1:201231-211286 GCA_023375785.1 Penium margaritaceum
TCTCTCTCTCTCTCTCTCTCTCTCTCTCTCTCTCTCCAAGGAAGGAGGCACCCTCCTCCCTTCTCTTCCTAATGAAGGAAGGAGTGTGCCTCCCTCTTTTCTAGTTTCATGGACCAGCTCCACGCATCATCTTTCAAACCCGCACACCCGTTTTGACCATGCTCAAGCAGCGATGCTCATCGCTGCTTGAGCATGATGAAAATGGGCATGCAGTCCATTGCAACCCTCCGCTGTGGCTGTCGCAATGGAGGGCCACTAAGGCATTAAGGGGTTGGAGGGGGGAAAAATCAAACGACTCACGTGCCGGCCGATGTTCGTCAGTTCGCACTTAATCAAATCACCACCTCGCTCGTCCTCTCAGTCCCCTCTTCTCCACTTGTGCAGTCCATTTCTTAACGGACCACATCCGATTCGATCGAATTCCTCACGACTGAGGGGCGCAATGGAATGGACGGCTGGTGGGCTGTCTGGGGGCGAGAGGGGGCGGGGTCGGGTGGATGGACTTCGATGGGGACTTCAGCTGACCGGAGTTGGCCGGAATCCCCGTTCCAAGAATGCGGAGCCGAAGATTATCCTTTTGTTTTACTTTATATATTTTTCAACTTCACACCCTTGTTTGACAAAAAATCAGACACAAACCAACCCCCTAACCACACTCAAGGGTTTAGGGTTTTGTTTTTGCTTGGACACCTGCTTGTCCCCGTTACCGTGGGCCCACCAGGTTCCTTTTCAACGCATAGGGAGCCTTGAACCCCCACGCAAACTTCCCGCAAATTGCCCCTAAACAATCACAAACCCCTCTATAGAGGGGTGGGTGATTTTTGGGCTAGAAAAGAGTGATGCCAGCATGTCGACGCTGCATGCCATATAGCATAGACATGCTCCTTCTTGACATACAAGAGGGATACAACCATTTTTTTCTGAACTGTCGGTGCAGAAGGGGGGAATGATGCTTATTGTTGGGAGGTAGTGAGAAAGTGCATAGAAGCTTCCTAGCAACACAGCCGTTGACCGGGCGTCAGTGCCTGGTCAGACGATGACGACAGTCACAGGTCGTACACACAACGGCAAGGGTTTGGCTAGGAGACACAAGACATAGTGTCAGAATGCTTCAATATAGCATATGCAGAGAGAAATGACAACTGACAGGTCCAGGGCATAAATACCTGCCGCGGCGCACGGCGGGTGTCGCACGCGGCAGTCCAAGAGCTGTCCTAAAACCGGCCCAAAACCACTGTTTTGGCCGTAACTCTGCACACACATGTCAGAATCCTACGCCGTCTGAACCTAGACGTGCAGAATCAAAAGACGGACACAGCGAATAGTCACATGCATGCATCCATCGACTGACAGCGAGTATACAATGCAAAAACATACAAATGGGCCTCATGCCCAGTCCGCCGAAAGGCGCCTGCAAGACGTAGAAGGCACAGCAAGGAGTCCCGGTGACATCTGGGGCTCCGGAACAGTGGTCGGTCAGCTCCAGGCGGGTGGTCCGCCGCCTGTCGTTGCGCCGGTGTCACCAGGGCCGCCTGCCTCAGGGATCTACACGAGTATGGACACGGCCGAGTGGTCACAGTAAACTGTACAGGAATGGCACAAAGCACAACACTCCCCCATGACCCGATGGTATGCATGTCCATACGCGTGCAGCACTGGTACAACCACATAGTGAGTGACACAGACAGATGAGACGCCAACATACATCCCACAATCAACCACTGTCACGCACGGGATGAAGCCCAACAGAACGAATGGCCACCAGGAACTTTCCGCGGGCAAGTGCCTTCGTCAAGAAATCAGCACGCTGCAAGTCAGTGCCAACCCACATGATGGAGATCACGCGTCGCTCCACCAGATCACGAACGAAGTGATGCTCAACCGCAATGTGCTTTGTGCGAGCTTGGAAAACACCAGAGTTCTCCGCAATGGCGAGAGCACTCTGGTTGTCGCAATGCAGCACAATGGCGGGTACTGACTGCCCAAGCTCAAGAAACAAGCGCTGCAGCCAAACTGCCTCAGCAGCCCCTGCCCCCAAAGCCACATCCTCTGCCTCCGACGAGCTACGTGCGATGCAGCCCTGCTTTCCGCTTTGCCAAGACAAAGCGGTACCACCGAGCAGAAACAGGTAGCCAGTGCGACTGCGCCCGTCAGGGCTCCAAGCCCAGTCTCTGTCAGTGTAGCCGTCAAGGACCACCGAACACTGCCGACGAAAGCAGAGTCCGAGATACGGCGTGGAGACCACGTACCGTACCACTCGCACAGCCGCGTGAAGAGCTCTCGCACGTGGAGCCTGCGAGAACTGAGCGAGGAGGTTGACGGTGAACGCGATGTCGGGACGCGTGGTAGTGGCCAGGTACATCAGAGATCCGATAAGACGGAGGTACAAGGTCACGTCCACTGTCTCCCTCAGCTGTGTAAGGTCATCCACCTTCAGGGCATCCTGCCCATCAGGTGTGAAGGGTGTGAAAGCAGTGGGCACTGCACCAAGGAGATCGCTAAAGCGCTCCCCCACGACTCGTGCGTATCGGGCCTGATGCAGCAACAGTGTCCGATGTCTGCGATCTCGCACGATCTCCATACCAAGAAACACCGATGCAGGACCGAGGTCCTTCATCCTGTAGGTGGTTTGCAGGACAGCCTTGGCCTCCTTCACGGACTCCAGGGACGGAGACGCAATCACAAGGTCATCAACATAGACCAGGATGGCGGTGAACCGCTCAGGTGTCGGTAGGATGAAGAGTGAGGGGTCTGCCTTGCTCTGCACGTATCCTGCGCGAGTCAAGGTGCCGGTGATCTCCCGGTTCCAACACCGTGGAGACTGCTTGAGGCCGTACAAGGACTTGCGCAAGCGCCAGACCTTGTCACCGTCCTCAAAGCCTGGTGGTTGAGCCACGTAGATCTCCTCATCCAAAGAGCCATGGAGGAACGCGTTGTTCACATCCATCTGGTGTAGTTCCCATTCATGCTGAGCCACTACACCGAACAGAGCTCGAGCTGAGGTCATGCGGCCGACAGGGGCAAAGGTGTCAGTGTAATCAACTCCCTCAATCTGAGAGAAGCCCTTGACGACCAAGCGGGCCTTGTAGCGTTCCAGTGAGCCATCCGGCTTCACTTTCTTGTGAAAGTCCCACTTGACCTGAATCGCCTTCCTCCCAGGGGGAAGGTCGACCAGCTCGTAGACTCTGTGCTCTCGGATGGCGCGAAGCTCATCCTAGCAAGCAGCTCGCCAGGCCTCAGCATCCTGCGATGAGAAAGCCTCCCTCAATGTGCCCGGGTCAGGCGCCATAGAGTGGGAACTCTGCGTGGCAAGTGCACACGCCTCAGTGTCTGGTCTGACGGCTACGAGATCAGCTGCTGCGTCACAAGCGATATGGAACTCGCGAGTGACCAGGTCGTGCCCTATAGGGCACGCTGGGTGTACCTCTGAAAGCTCAGTGCGGACACTCAGGCCTAAGGCCTTTGTGCCTGGATCACCGCTCGCGATGCTGCGAGAGGAACGCCTGGGTCCGGGACCCAACGCTCGCTGAGCTCCGGAATCCAGTGGTCGAAGGCGACCACCGGGCTCACGGGAGTAACCGGAGGTCGAGGGGCGCACCTCAGGCTCAGGAACAGGTACGACCATAGGGACAGGTACGACCACAGCTGGTGAGGGCTGAGACGAGGCAGCCGGAGATACCGTGCGAGGAGAAGCGTGTGTGGGGGACACTGAGCTGGGAGTGACAACTGGCCCGGACACTGAGACAGGAGTGTCAGGCGACGTAGGGACAGGAGTGGGCTGGGCTGGGTCAGACACCGGAGCAGGGGTGCCAGTGGACACAAGTGATGATGCAGGAGGAGGCGTGAGAGTAGCGGTGCTTGTGGGGTGTGAAACAGGCTGAGCAGGCGGGATCTCTGGACCAACGGTAATGATAGCCGGGTCATCAAGTGCTGGAGATCGAGAGGGGACTCGAGCAGACACATCAGCGTGACGAGAAATGGTCACTGGCGGAGAAGTCTCCCCCATCCGCCGAGGACCCTCACAGGAAGGGACATGAGCTGCGGAGAGAGCTGTGATCGAAGCCAGATCACGGTATGTGAGAGACTAAAAAAACAGCGCGTCACGGGACTCAATGACACGACGGCGAGTGGGGTCCCAAAAGCGCCAGGCCTTCGACCGCGGGGAGATGCCGATGAAAGCACACAAGCGACCCCGAGGGGAGACCTTGGACCCCTGCTAGTCCTCGGTGTACCACACGGAGGCCAGGGAACCCCAGACGCGTGCGAGACGAAGATCAGCACGGTGGCCAAACCAGAGCTCGTACGGTGTAACATGATCCGGAAGCGGACCATGCGGGAGGCGGTTCCAGACCCACGTCATGTAGGCGAAGCCCTCGAAGGCGAAGGACTCTGGGAGACCGCACTCAGACCGCATGGCGCGGACCGCATCCTCCATGGTGCGGTTCCAGCGCTCAGAGACGCCGTTCTGCTTTGGGGTAGCAGGAGCGGAGACTTGGTGAAAAATGCCGTGCTCAGCAAAGAAGGAGTCCATCTCACCGAGGAACTCGCCGCCGCGATCCGAGCGACAGGTATGTAGCGTGTGGCGAGACTGACGCTCAGCCATCACGAGCCAGAGCCGAACTGCAAGGGCGGCGTCGCTCTTCTGACGCAGACTGTAGACCCACCGCATCCGGGTGAAGTCATCAGTCAGCGTCAGAACATACCGTCCCCTCTCGGACAGGGACTCGACCGGGAGAGGACCAAGCAGGTCCGAGTGGACCAACTCGAGTGGCCTCAGCGCTCGGGAACGCGAATAAGGGTAAGTGCACCGGTGCATCTTTCCATGAGCGCAAAAAAGGCAGTCGGTCTTGGGTGCCTTCTCGAAAGAAGCCACGTCAAGACCAAGAGCGGGCTGTGTCCATATGAGCTTCGACACAGTGTCGGAGCCCACATGACACATACGTCGGTGAAGCAACCTCTGGTGTTCTGGGGATAGAACACCAGTGACAAAAACACGACCAGAGGAAGGTGGAGAGCAAGGGGAGGATGGCCGAGCAATGCGATACAAATCATCTACGACAGAAGCACGCAGGACAATGCTACGGGTGTCAAGAGCAGTCACCGTCGCTGAATCAGCGGTATGCTCAACGGAGAGACCCATTAGAGTGCAGGCACGCACAGACAGCAGACTGAGCTCAAGATCAGGCACAAACAGTACGTCAGAGAGATACAGGGGGCCAGACGGACCATCAAAGCATACAACACCGACACCGTGGACCGGTAAGGACTGACCAGAGCCTGTATGAACAGAACGGACAGTCGTGACAGGACCAAGTACCACAAAGTCACTACGACGACACGTCATGTGGTGGGTGGCACCAGAATCGATGATCCAAGTGCCACCGGAGTCACGACTGGTGGACGTCCCTGTACAACGAGCAATGGAACACTCGGCATCAAAGGGACGCTGAGCCGTCAGTGGGAAGGAACGACGTACATCACGAAGGTGAGACTCATGCATCCAGTCAGTGCAGTCAGGCCCAATATCATCACATGCGGACTTTGCTCCCCCAAACGTGTCATCACGAGTCACGAGGACGGACAAACAAGCAGTCTGTGACCCACTTGACGATGACAACACACTCGCACCTCCCTGGAAGCGAAGCGCCAGAAGATGACGAAGCTCGGCGATGGTGCGGTCACGTGGGTCTGGATCACTGCTGCTCGCTGGTGAGGACGCAAGAGCAGCTGCAGTCGTGGTCGCTGCGCGTCCGGAGGAGTGTGCGGGCGACGTGCCGGACGCGGTGCGAGCAGCATGGGCAGCCTAAAATCCGCGAGTGCTGCGCCCCCAGTCAAGCGGCTGCTGGCACTCGGTGTAGCGATGGGCACCTCCACAGTTGTAGCAGTGCGCGGAACGGCCACTGCTACCACTGGATGACGACTGCTGCTGACCCGATCCGCGCTTCCTATTCTTCTTCTTCCCCTGGGCAGCTGCTGCAACGCCCTACGTCTGCGTGGGTGTAGACGGGGTTGAAGAGGAGGCGGAAGATGAGGTCGTGATGGAGGTAGATGAGGGTGACTGCATGAGGGAAGATGGTGGTGAGGCGAGGACTGCTGTAGCGAGGGAAGTCTCCTGATGTGCTACTGCTGCCTCGCGGGCCGACGTCACCTGGAGGAAAAGCTGATGGGCCCAAGGGAGCAGGTGCAGGGTGGCTGAGAAAGGCTCGAGAGCAGCGTCGGTGTACCGTGTGAAGATGTCGGTGTACTCCAAGCGAACTCCGAGCATGATCGTCCGAAGTGCCCACAGCTGTGTGCCCCCTGAGGTCCCCAGACGCGTGTAAATACACATGGCACGTCGCCAGTAATCCGCCGCAGGCTCCGCTGGTCCCTGACGGAGCGAGTGGAAAGCACGAATGTGTGACGCACGCGTAGCGTGCGTCTCTGCGGCCAGTAGGGACAACGCCAGATCCCAGCCTCCACGAGGATCTACTCCGGTGCCTGTGCCAGCCTCGCCGAGGAAAGGGCGGAAGTCGAAGACAGTCTCGCGTGGCATGGCGTAGAGAAGTCCTCGCATGGCCCGGGCTGCTGTCAGCACCTGTGCTGGATCTGTAGACTGGTATGGGCTGTGGTAGTAAGGCCACCCTCCCTCGGAAGTGGCCCACACCTGAAACAGGATCTCCCAGCAGTCAAATCCATCCTCGCTGATGTACCGTGGAGGTGGTGCCTCAAAGTCCTTTGGCTGCCGCTCCGTGGGGAGAGCAACCGCAGGCTGAGGAGGGCGAGAGACGGGGAAAACTCCTGGAAGGGGATGATCACCGGGGAAGTCAGGTGATGGTCGTATCGGGGACATGGGTGGAGGTCGGATACCCGTCTGCAGCTGACGGAGGCGCTCCTGTAGGAGACGAATCTCCCGCTCCTGGGAGTCATCCTCGAAGCCTGGCATGAATGGCTCGTCATCAAGGAGGTCCGTAGGTGGTGGGGAAACCACACCAGGAGGTGAAGCAGGCGAAACACCTGTCACGGGCACCTGAGCCGAGCGCTGGGTGGAGGCCGCAACGCCGGCAGCTCCCTCAGAAATCCGCGAAGGAGCCGTGGACTGAGCGCGCAGGAGCTCAGTCAGCGTGCGGATCGCGTCAGTCTGCTCTCGCTGCAGACGACGCATCTCCTCCTGCTGGCTGCACAGGTCCTCAATTGCCTGCAAGCGAGGGTTCAATACCCCTGAAGAAGAGGAGGGATCACCTGGTCCCTTGTCCTTGTCGTCGGGCGAACTCATGTCGCCGCTCACTATGGGGCAACAGGTCAAGTTTGCCGGATTTCAAAACCGTCTGCGTTTCTCGGGGAGTTGAAACGGTGGCAACTTTTGACTTTCCGGGTGAAAATTTGGCTAAGTGTAATGCTGACGTCAGCAAGTGGTTGCTGACGACAGCACGACCTGATGACGTCAGCAATCAACAATGCTGACGTCAGCTCGCCCCCCCCTTTTTTTTCTTGTCACGGTTCTGCCGCTGCGCAGTGGTGCGCGGCAGCTCCGCGGAAGCTGCGCAGCAGCTTCCGCCCAGCTGCTGCTGCAGCAGTGCTGTCAGCTGCAGCAGCAGCTGCATAGCTGCGTGTGCAGTGGTGGCAGCAGCGGCTGCGCTGCTGCTGCTGCTGCGCGCGGCGGCTGCTGCTGCGTGCTGTAGCTGCTGCTGGCTGCCGCTACCGCGCGCTACTGCTGGCTGCCGCCGCCGCGCGCTGCTGCTGCTGCCACTACTGCGCTGCTGCTGCCGCCGCGACTGCCGCTGCTGCTGCTGTGCCGCTGCCGCTGCTGCGCTGCTGCTGCCGATGCTGCTGCTGCCACCGCTGCTGCTGCCGCCGCTGCTGCCACGTTGCTACGGCGGCCGCTGCTGCTGCGCTGCTGCCGCCGCCGCCTCTACTGCTGCTGCTCTGCTGCTGCGGCTGTGGGGGGGCGGCTGCACGCACCGCAGCCGCCACACACCTCTGCGTGGCGGTACACGCCGCTGCTGCTGCCTCAGCAGCTGCGATCTCACGTGGTGGGTGGAGTATGTTGACGGCGACCGGCCGTCTCAAACAGGTCCCAGAAGCTCTGCTGCAGCGGTGACTCTCACTGCTGCTGCTCTGCTGCGTCTCTGCTGCGCAGCTCAGTGAGAACTGTCTCACTGCTCTGATACCATGTTGTGCTTTGTGCCGTTCCTGTACAGTTTACTGTGACCACTCGGCCGTGTCCATACTCGTGCAGATCCCTGAGGCAGGCGGCCCTGGTGACACCGGCGCGACGACAGGCGGCGGACCACCCGCCTGGAGCTGACCGACCACTATTCCAGAGCCCCAGATGTCACCGGGACTCCTTGCTGTGCCTTCTACGTCTTGCAGGCGCCTTTCGGCGGACTGGGCATGAGGCCCATTTGCATGTTTTTGCATTGTATACTCGCTGTCAGTCGATGGATGCATGCATGTGACTAGTCGTTGCGTCCGTCTCTTGATTCTGCACGTCTAGGTTCAGACGGCGTAGGATTCTGACATGTGTGCGCAGAGTTACGGCCAAAACAGTGGTTTTGGGCCGGTTTTAGGACAGCTCTTGGACTGCCGTGTGCGACACCCGCCGTGCGCCGCGGCAGGTATTTATGCCCTGGACCTGTCAGTTGTCATTTCTCTCTGCATATGCTATATTGAAGCATTCTGACACTGTGTCTTGTGTCTCCTAGCCAAACCCTTGCCGTTGTGTGTACGACCTGTGACTGTCGTCACCGTCTGACCAGGCACTGACGCCCGGTCAACGGCTGTGTTGCTAGGAAGCTTCTATGCACTTTCTCAGGTAGGGGCGGATGAGGCTCATTTTCCTTAGGCGGTTGGGGAATCAGGCTTACTCTATGAAGCGAGGGATATATGGTCGCTGCGCCCTTTTTAACGAAATGGTGTTAAGAACCACATTTCCTTTTTGCAGTAATTTTTAACTAAGAATGCATTGTGCAGACTTCACGTCCTCAACTTTAAACTAAAACTGTAAGTTATGTGACTTGGGCAGAATTGAGAGTGGTTCACGAGTAAAAGGTAGCATAGCAATGACAAGTTCGGAAAGAGGGACGCTAGTACGATGGAAAACGAGTAGTATGTGAACTTTGACGAGAAGGGTGGAAATAGTCAAATAATTCATACAAGTTTCGTATGAAAACTGAAGCATGGTTGGGATCTTAGGCACTCGACAAGCGTGACGCGTGTGAGATTGCAATGATTGTTGTGTGGGCTGGCAATCGTCCCAATGTCGGAGTGGCTCTTTGAACACCGCTTCGCGTAGTGGACTATGAGACTCTTCAAGGATCCACTGGGATGTGGTAGTGAATTTTGTGGGAAATTCTTCGAATTCTCAATGGTCCTATGTTACCTGAAATGTTTTTCTTTTGACCGATAAATGGGCATTCGGCGGCTTGTATAACCGCTTGATAAGACCCAATGATTCTTACAGCTCCTGCTCGAGAGGTGAACATGCATCTTGCCATCTGTGTTAAAAACCATGTGGTCTTTGAAAATGATGAAATTGAAAATGAATTGATTCCCCTAAACTCTAAAAGATGGTGGGCCCTTTTGCCTTTAGAAGCAAAAACTAAAAAAGAGTGTTTGAATCGTGTAAAAGTTTATGAGACAACCAGGATATTAAGTTTTCATTCTACGTGTTTAAAAAGGACATTTTGCTGTGATTCAACATTTTGGATTGTTGAATGGGTTGAACCTGCATACGTACTATTGTTCACATTGTAGTTGGTCATAAAGTAGTAAGAAACGGAATGGATACCAAGAATTTATTTTCTTGATACCATGTTATAGCTATGATGAATTCCATTTCACACGAAAGATGTTTGTTCATGAAATCGTTTAAGATGGTTTTCTTAGTAGTTTTGGTGATCTATCTTGAATAAGTTGAATTTCATGGAAGAGGAAATATTTTTTTTGAAAATTTAGGAGGTAATTTTTGTTTTATTTTGCATTCAAAACTCGATTATATCCTTTTTTTCCCAGGCTCAATCCTGTGGCTTGTTTCAGTGCTGAGGTTGGTTCTGCATCTGAGGTGGGGCCGAGGGGGG
>SZWC01001446.1:236627-246879 GCA_023375785.1 Penium margaritaceum
GTCGAAAGATCGTGACGTAGCAGGGCTCGTTCTGGGCCGGGTTGTGGTGTTCGCGATGGATGGTCTGGAGGGAACAGAAGCAGGCCCAGGGACGGTGGCGGGTGCGGGGACAGCAGCGGCCGAGGGTGCTGCCACGGCGGGCGGCAGTTGGTCCAGCGCAGCAAACGGGTTGTGGTGCTGCGCTTTCGACCACAGGTTCTCGAGTGTGTGCGTTAGGTCGCGCGGTATGCGCTGGGGGTTCAGGCGCTGCGCCGGCGTTGTCTCTGGCTCTGCATATCCGCATGCAGGTCATGGACATGGACAGGGGCACAGAAACGGACAAGGACACAGACCTGGGACAGAGAGATGGGCATGGACATTGACACGGACACGGGCACGGACATGGACACCAATGGGGACACGGACGCCGACACGGACACGGACACGGACACGGACACGAACACGGACATGGACACAGACACGGACACAGACACGGACAAGGACACGGAAGCAGACAAGGACAAGGAAACGGACACGGACACTGACACGGATACAGACACGGACACGGACACAGACACGGACACAGACACGGACACAGACACGGACATGGACACGGACACGGACATGGACACGGACTTGGACAGGGACATGGACTTGGGACTCAGTCACAGAAGGCCAACAGGCAGTCAAGGGCAAGAGGAAGCAAAGGGCCACAAAAAGAAACAAGCAAAAGGACGCTAAGGGCAAAAGACAGCAAGGAGGAAGAGTTAGCCAAAGGCAAAAGGCAGCCAAAGACAAGGGAGGCAAGGGCTGGAAGGCCGCCATGGGCCAAAAGGCAGCAAGGAGGAATATGCAGCCAAGGGCTGGAGGGCAGCCAAGGGCTGGAAGGCAGCCAAGGGCTGGAAGGCAGCCAAGGGCTGGAAGGTAGCCAAGGGCTAGAAGGCAGCCGAGGGCTGGAAGGTAGCCAAGGGCTAGAAGGTAGTCAAGGGCTGGAAGGCAGCCCAGGCTCAAGAGGCAGCCAAGAGCGGGAAGGCAGCCAAGGGCTGGAAGGCAGCCAAGGGCTGGAAGGCAGCCAAGGGCTGGAAGGCAGCCAAGGGCTGGAAGGCAGCCAAGGGCTGGAAGGCAGCCAAGGGCTGGAAGGCAGCCAAGGGCTGGAAGGCAGCCAAGGGCTGGAAGGCAGCCAAGGGCTGGAAGGCAGCCAAGGGCTGGAAGGCAGCCAAGGGCTGGAAGGCAGCCAAGGGCTGGAATGCAGAGAAGGGCCAAAAGGCAGCCAAGGGCAAAGGCGAAAAGGCAGCCAAGGACAGCGGCCAAAAGGCAGCAAAGAGGAAGAGGCAGCCAGAGGCAAAAGGCAGCCAAAGGCCAAGAGGCAGCCAAGGGCTGGAAGGCAGCCCAGGCTCAAAAGGCAGCCAAGGGCTGGAAGGCAGCCAAGGGCTGGAAGGCAGCCAAGGGCTGGAAGGCAGCCAAGGGCTGGAAGGCAGCCAAGGGCTGGAAGGCAGCCAAGGGCTGGAAGGTAGCCAAGGGCTGGAAGGCAGCCAAGGGCTCGAAGACAACCAAGGGCTGGAAGGCATCCAAGGGCCGACTGGCAATGGACAGGAGAAAGCCGGACGAGGAGTACACGCCGGCAATGACACGTTGACTGCCAGACAGCGGTTCTGACTTCGCCACTGTCCACCAGAGCGGATTGAGCTGCCGCAGCGTACCAGAAGATTTGAGCGAGCTCGCGAGCTGCGACTGTACAACCGCTGCCCTCAGGCGCGCCTCCAAATCCTCGGGGGCGATGCTGCGGTGTTGATGCTGCTGTTTTGAGGAGGCCGGCGGAAAGATGGCGCCGGCGGAGGTCGCGGCGGCGGCGGAGGCGGAAACGGTGGTGGTGGCGGGGCTCATGGTGCCGCTTCGTCCGCCAACGTGCATACTTGCCACGGTCAGACGGCCGACCGGTCAGCCGGTCAGACGGTCACTGCCGACTGGCGATGATGCGAGTCCGTCGCTGGGCTGACGACTGGGCTGTTCGCGCTGAGGAAGGCACGGGCCTACGTAACCTCTGCGTGCGCTATCGGCCCGAGAAAAGAGCCAGGAGTAAACCACGCGACCTGACACCCGACATACACAAAATTGTTGTTACGAGAGCACGCGATTGCAAGAAAGAGTGGTGCTGGGACCACCATAGTGCGCGGCAGAGGTGTCGGTGGCACAGGGTGTCGTGTCACCTCCACGACGGTAGGTGCAGCGGCATGCGCTGAACACGGGTCTGGATCGGACGTCCGGGCTTCTCCCAAGATTCCCGATCAAAAAATCGAATGCGTATCGTACCCAATCGGCACTTCTCAGAAACCGCGTTCTCGTTAAGGCGCAGTGTTCCGAACTGGGGCTTTTTCGATTGAGTGGTTTGTCACGGGGCTTGGGCGCCAAACCACCGAACCGTTGCAGCGTTTATCCGCACGCGGAGACTCGCTAATGTCTGTCAATTCCGGTGGAGGAAGTCCACGCAATTGGTTTTTTTTTTTTTTTGGTTTTTAAGATCCACGCAATTGGTCGACAGCACGGTGCTTTCATTGGTCCACACACGAGCCCTGGTTGATTTCCACTCCTTCGTTTCGGTGTTTCGAAGAGAAACACCAAGTCCACATGCACTGAGCGAGTTGAGGTATGTTCGATGGGCAGCCTGCCGAAACAAACTGGAGAAAATTAGTAGAACAATCCATGCTGGACGAAGGGTCGGTTGAGTTCCGTTTAAAACGTCATGTAACAAATTTACGCACATGTCTGTTCAGCCACCGGAATCTGTTACAAAAAAAAGGCCACGTCCTAGATGATGGCCGCGTTCTACTGCCCTTTGTTTTGTCGTAGGAAGTGTCGGACCAGTTTTTTGCGGTTTTGTGGGATGTTGTCCCGCTTCTGGAAAAAATCTTTTCTGCCCGCTGTTTTGGGCGAGTGTCGCGCTCGTTCACTGGACACGTCATATTTTTTTTCCTGACGGCGTTGGTCGAACTGTGGATCCCGTGGTCCACGGCGAGCAGAGCATGCGTGTCGAGGTGCCACAGGTCAATGAAAGCCTGTACGCGGATCCAGCAATCGTAGCGGCTGAGAGATAAATCTGCGCTCAGCGGAACTTACCAAATGTGTACAAAAAAGGGTACTTCAATGCACACAAAAATGACATTTTGTCGTGAGTTTTGTAACAACATTTTGTGCTAGCCTGTGCCGAGGCTAGTCCCACAACAAGAAAAAATGCGCTAAAACATTTCGTCTGACCGAACCAGTTTCGGTCCGGCCAGACCTCCGAAAACAGGTTCGGAGCTACGACAACAACACGTAAAAGGGCTCCCGAACACGGCAGATAAAACGGATGGTCAAACGAATGGGCATAAACCGCGTTACCGTTCGTCTCCACAAAAAGTGCAAGAGCCTCAGCGGAGGACTGAACTCCGGACCTTTCGCTTACGAAGCGAACGCACTACCACTGTGCTACTGGGGCACGGCATGGAACTTATATTTAAGATTTTATATCGGGCCCACATTAAAGCCCTACTACGTGAAGGGGTTCAGTCGACGAACAATCGACCACGTTTTCGTAAAGCAGAAAGGTATCGATCTGCTGGCATCTATGGTTTCAGGTAAATGCCGGATGAACCGATTCCTGACAGTACCAAGAACCCGATCGCAAACTGCGCTTTTAAACCATGGGCAATGTCGGAGAGACAGATTCAGACATAGCGTCCGGACCCTTACACGCACCGTTTGCAAGACAAACCAGGCTCACCGGACATGCTGTTGACTCTTCCATGAACCGCGCCTCTGCTTGTCTCCCAGGTTCGGCGATGGAGACCTTCGGCACGGCACGCTAGTTGCTTTCCGCCACGTGAGTTGTGTGCGTCGGTTCGAACCCTTCCTCTCGCTCAACCTCCAACTCAGCCCGCCTCCGGTTTTGCCAGAAACTTCTACCAAGTCCATTGGCCCCGCTGTCACGTTCCACCACCCCCTGCCTGACCCTCCAACACGGGAGCCCCTAGTACCGCCATCTGACTCTTGCAGCTTCACTCTCCAGTCCTTGCCAGTGCAGAAACGGCCTTGTTTGCACTCGCTTCCTCGTTCGCGTCCTGCAACTCCCCCACTGGTGCTCGCTGCTGCTACTTCCTCTGTTGCCGTCGTTCGTGTTTCCATCCGCAATTTTTTTCGTGCGCCTTCCTATTTGCTCACTGTGTTCCCCGCGGCTGCATCGTCAGTCGTCCTTTTGGCCGTCAACCGCTGCTACCATCGGTCATCGCCACCGCTTTTCGCCATCGCCCCCAGGCATCCTCACCGTCATCCTCGTCGCCATCTACCGCCATCCCCATCACCGTCTTGAGCATGGCCGGCCAACCTCCCACCGTGCAGGCTAAACTGGTAAAACGCGGCCGCCCTCCCGATCCCTCCCCTCCCCTTGCTGCTTGTCGTCTGGTGAGCCCGTGATCACGGTCGTCGGCCCACTTCCATGACCCGTTTGGACCCAGAAGTCGTCCTGCATGCTTCAGGGCCGCCGCACAGGAGGAGGGTTGTGTGGCGCGCACATGCTGTGTGTGTCACACGTCCTGTCTCCCCGCACCTGAGGAGGAGGGGGGTAAGGCGAGGGCCTTGCTTTTCTCCTTCTGAAACTAGTGCAACGTCGCGTTGCTATGGTCCTCACACGACACGCCGCCGCGTCTTCCTCCGTACACGAGTGTTGCCAGTCGTGTGAGAGAGCCCCGTCCTTGTGCTGCCCGCGGTTAGGCTGTCTCGCCTCCGTTCCTAGGGTGTGCGCGTTTGCATGGATGGGTGTGTGCCTTTGCCTCTATGGGTGCCTGCCGTGGGATAGATGGGACTGCACCTTGGCATGGACTAGAATCCACCATGGCATAGATGGGTGAGCGCCTCGGCATGCATTGGTGAGCACTTTGGCATGCATGCGTCTGCACCTTGCCATGCACGGGTGAGCACCTTGGTTTGCATGGGTGAGCACCTTGGCATGCATGGGTTGGCACCTTGGCATGCATGGGTGGACACCTTGGCATGCATAGGTGTGCACCTTGGTATGCATGGGTGTGCACCTTGGTATGCATGGGTGTGCACCTTGGTGTGGAGGGGTGGTGTGCGACTTGGCATGGATGGTTGTCCTCCTTAACATGGATGTGCATGCACCTTTGCATGGATGTGCATGCACCTTTGCATGGATGTGCGTGCACCTTGGCATGGATGTGCGTGCACCTTTACATGGATGTGCGTGCACCTTGCATGGATATGGGTGCACCTTGGCATGGATGGTCACCATCGCATGGCACACTGTCATGGTGTGTGTGGTTGATGAGCAACACAGAAGCACGAGCTGATGACAGCACACGAAGGCGTCTGGTTCTAGTGTGGGTTAGGTTCCTTTTTTTTTTTTCTTTTTTTTCATAAAACATAACAGCATGACAGACGGTGGGGAGGATGCCGAAGTCCTTCACGCCACCTCAAGCAGGCAAGAACAGGGTTCTCGGGCAAGGCCCTGTGGCCAGGACCGCTACACAGTGGGGAGGATGCCAAAGTCCTTCGCGCCACGTCGAGCAAACCAAAGCAGGGTTCTCGGGCAAGGCCCTGTGGCCAGGACCGCTACACGGTGGGGAGGATGCCAAAGTCCTTCGCGCCACCACGAACACATACTCAGGGTTCTCGGGCAAGGCCCTGTGGCCAGGACCGCTACAAGGGAAGGGCAGATAGATACATCCCAGAGCCTCTGGGAGCTAGGCCTCCCAGAAAGTCGGCTCCACCCCGCAGAGGACAGAGAGTGTGAGGAGTAGGGTGGGCAAAAATATTGTATCGACTCAATATTTATATCGATATCGACCCTCGATATCGATATCAATATCGATATCGATATCGAGGGTCGATATCGATACGATATCGATATCGACCCTCAACAGGGGGGCCCCCCGGACCCCCCCTCTTACACCCCCCCTTTCCCCCCCCCNAGGGCAGAGAGTGTGAGGAGGGAGCGCACGCGTCCCTGGCGCGCGATGGGGGCCACCTCGCCGGTGAAGGGGGCGGAGGCTCTGGCGTGCGTGGAGACGTAGAGCCGGATGGCCGCGCACTGGGCGCGGATCCCCGCGATGGAGGCCCGCTGTGCGAGGATGCTCACCGCACGCTATGCCCAGAGCGCGAGGGTCTCCGCCGAGCACTGTCGAGTCCCGCGTGAGAGGCAGATCTTGGCCAGGCGGGCCAGGAAGACCCAGAACTCCTCCCCCAGGCCTCCTAGGGTCTCCCAAGCTAGGGGTTGCAGATGGTGTCCCCGCCGCGGAGCCGCTCTGCATCTCTCGGCCTTCTCCTCCTCAGCAGCCTCCAGGGCTCGGCCCGGCCCTGTGGCCCGCTGTCCCTGTGCATCCACCGTCGTGACGTCCAACACCCACGTGATGCCGAGGTCGTGGTCCACCAAGGTGAGGTCTGGGCGGAGGTACCCCCGCCCTCCCGGCAGGGGCAGCACATCCGTCGGCTCTACGCGGACCGGGAGACGGTGCTCTCGGCAGACGTCAGCGAGCTCGTCGCGGATGGCGTTGTGAACACGCCAGATCGCGCCACCCTCCTTCTCACGGCGGGTCACGACAGCAGGTTCGAGGGGGTGTACCCGTACCTGCTCCAGGTGTGCTAGGGGGAGGCCTAGCCAGAGCTGCGCATGGAGTCGGAAGTCTGGTGCTGATGGGAAAGTCCGGTCGTCCTCCCACGACGGCGTGGCCTGGAGCCATAGTGCGCTACCCCGCGACGCTGAAGCCCAACATCTGCTCTGTGCCCGACGGAAGCACCCCGTGCTCGGTCCGCAGCGCACTGGACAAGCGCAGTGCCGCAGCGCTACTGTCCTTGCCTCCTCCACCCACCGCTCCCGTCGGCTCGCGTACCACACCTCACTCAGCTGCTGGTAGAGTCGTGGTGCTAGTCCCTGCTGCAGGCCGTTGAGAGAGGGGAAGGCGCGGAACACCTGCACTGGGAGCTCCTCCTCCACCCGCCGCCACAGGGGGTGAGGAACTCAAGGGTCCGGGCGGAGGGCAGGAAAGAGCCGAAGTCAAAGACCAAAGCCTGGAGGAGGGAGCATGTGGCGCATGCAAAGGCGAGCGGCGCCCGGTCACGGGCGCTAAGGAGGCCGGCTCCGCCAAAGCGGAAGGGAAGCTGCACCTGCCATTGGGCGAGCTGCTGCAGGTCCCAGTCCTCTGTCACACGGTCGGTAGTCGCCGTCACCTGTAGCAGTGAAAAGACCGCCGCCCACACGGCGTCGTCGAACTGCTGCAGCACCACGAGCCACCATCGCTTGGGAGGTAGGGCCTGCACGCAGAAGTCCACCCGCGGGATGATGCAAAGCCGGAGGAGGGTCATCGCCGCCTGTACGTCCTCCATGCGGCCGAGCTGCCGGAGATCACGGGTCTGCTGCGGTAGCCACGCCTCTGCCCACTCCTCCTGCAAGGCCTGGTTGCCGACCGGGCAGCCTAGGACCTCCACTCCTGCGGTCGTCCAGGGCAGCTCGGCAAGCGTTGGGGGGATGGCTTCCGTCAAGCGCTGCCACAGCAGACACTTCCCAGGCTGAACGCAAAGGCCGCGGAGAGGCGCAGCCTCCACAAAGGCCGCCATGCAAACCCCTAAGAGGTGGGGGGGGGCGCAGACGGTCGCGTCGTCCTGGTAGGCGTCGATGTGGCCCAGTCGATCGCCACTCTCCGCCAGAAGGGTCTGGGATGGCGCCTGTAGAGCGGGGGCCAAGGCGAGGTCGAAGAGTGCCGGGCCCAGTGGGCGCTCTCTAAAACGGCAGGTGTGTCGACGTCGAAGAGGAGCTGGGCAGGGCAGAGAGAGAACTGCCGAAGGAAGGGGATCCAGGATCCTAGCCCCGAGGCAAGCACCGCCGTGAACACTGGCGCTCGCTCCACCTCGTTAAAGGCGTCGCGGATGTCGAGTCGGAGTAGCCAGAAAGAGGGGTTGGCGGTGAGGATGGTCTTGATCCCTCGTACCAAGAGCGCTGCACCGTTGAGTACGCCCACGCCATACTGATGTGGCCGGAGGACGGAGTTGAGCTTATCCTTGTCTCGAAGTAGGAGCAGCTTCCTCGCCAGTCGCGTCCACACCTCGTCCACCGCGATCGGGCGCACTCCTTCCTCCTCTGAGGACCCCTTCAGCACAGGGACGAGTCTGCTGCGGCTAGGGTTGTTTATCCCGATAATTTTTATCTCGATAAGATAAAAATGACGATAATTGCTGTCACGATAATTTATCTTTATTTTATCCTCCTTCCGGGAAAAATTATCTTTATCTTATCTTTATCCTTTACGATAAATTTTTTTTTTATCCCCCATGAAATGGATATTATCCCTGTCTGAGTGGGATAATTATCCCACTATATGTGGATAATTATCTTACATCATGGAGATAATTATCCTTTCAGATAATTTTCCCCTGCTGGACGATAATTATCTCCTGCTGGGCGATAATTATCGCTTGCTGGGCGATAATTATCGCCTAATCCCGATAATTATCCCCTTCTGGGCGATAATTATCTCCAGTTGGGCGATAATTATCGCCCAGGCGATAATTATCGCCCAGCGGCGATAATTATCCAGGGGATAATTATCGACGATAAAAAGACCCCCCTGGGGACCAATTTATCGTTATCTTTATCGCGATAAGATAATTTTCGATAATTGGGGGGATAATTATCGAAATTATCTAGATAAAAACGGAAAGATAATTATCCCCACCCACCCTAGCTGCGGCTGATGCAGGAGGCTGCCTCTGCACGGAGGCAGCCCTCGAGTATGCGGCGGAGGACCCCTCCAAGGCCCTCCAAGGCCGCAGGTGAGTCCAAAACGAGGTTGCAAAGCAGGTCTGTGGTGAGGCCTAGTGGCCCAGCGCTGGAACCGCGTGGCGCCTCCCTCAGCACCTCCTCCACCATGGCGTCCGTGATCCTGTCTGCCCCTCCCTCGTCCGGTGGGTCGAAGTCCCGTACCCACTCGGGCAGAGGGAGGAGGCCTGCCGGGTGGCGCTCGCGGAGGGCCACGACTGTCTCAGCAGTGCCCGCTGCAGAGAGCCGGTCCTCGAACTGCTGCACCGCCCGGGCAAAGGCGCCCGCATGGGCCAGGCTCGCCGCCCGTCGTCGCGCCTTTGCCGCCTCCACCCCCTGTGCCGCCGCGGCCTGACGGTTGAGGGAGCGGGAGACAATTCGGGCGCGTGCGGCCGGGCGAACCTGCTCCAGTGTCTCCTCCAGTAGCCCTGCCCAGTCGTCAGCGTCAAAACGGCTACACCGCTCCAGAATGACGTCATCTGTCCTCCTCAGCTCGCGGGCCGGCCCCCATCGCCCGCCTCGTCGAAGACGCCAACGGCGGCGTGAGACGAAGGACGGGTTGCCAATCTGGTCCTCGGGGGTGGGGACGCGACAGAGAAGGAGGTGGAGGTGGAGCAGTAGCATCTAGCGGGAGAGGAGGCTCTGAGGGGGGAGGGACGCGTCGGTGGCCCAGGTGCAGCTGCGGCCGAAAATGGCACTAACTCGTTGTTTCGGCTCCCCATAGATGCGCGCATATGCCTTGGGGGCCTGGACCAGGTGCCCATCGTCGCTGTGCCTGTCTGGAGAGAGCCCGCATATGCGCTCCCATGTGAAGTCCTCCAGAGCCTCCCAGGCGGGTGTGACCGTCAGGTCTCGGGTCCAGAGGAGTCCGGGGCGGGGCGGGGAGAGCGCGTCTGCTCCCTGGAAGATCACCTACTGTGTGCTGAGAAAGGCCCCTCCGCCCAGAGACCAGAAGGCATCAAGAAAGTCGGGGTAGTCTCTCCGGCTAGGGGTGCGGAGGCCGAGGCCCAGCCGAGATAGGCCGTCTGCCAAGGAGTTGTGCTCGCGTCCGATCCACCGGTAGACCCTCTGGACATTGGGGTCGAGGATCCTCTGGGCACGATCTCGTCGCTGGCGGAGGCGCTCCACCGTCACCCTGGCGACCCCTCGCATCTGGTCCACCACTAGCCTGGAGTCCCCCACGACAACCAGAGTTGTAACCTATGTCTGTTGCACGAGGGAGAGGCCGAGGCAGAGTGTGGCGTACTCTGCGTCATTGTTGGTCGCAACTCCTTCCTGGCATTCCCAGGCAGAGGATACCGGAGCTCCCTCCGGGTCAAAGAGGATCGCCCCTGCGCTGCCCAGCCGTGGGCCAGATAGCTCTGCTGCTCCATCAAAAAAGAGCCAGTACGGGCACGTGGAGAAGTGTGCCGAGGTGGGGGGAGGGCGGTGGTAGGGGACGAGGGGGTGGAGCTGGAGCGGTGGGGGCCA
>SZWC01001447.1:47063-57456 GCA_023375785.1 Penium margaritaceum
CCCCCCCCCCCAGCTCTGTAGAGCTTGTTACTCAGTTCATCAGCCAATCAGAAAATAGCTAATTTCAGGCTGGCAGGTTTTCTCGGTGAGGCCTGCCAGACAACCGACAGCCCAAAACCCGGGCGTCGTCCGTTTTGCCTGAAAACTGGACCATACCATAATACCGACGCTGCGAACGCAGCCGTGCGGTCAGAATCTGCTAGAAAAATAGTAGCGAGGAGTCATGGCAGCCTCAACCCAGGCAGTGCCCAAGATGGTTTATGCTACCAAACAGGGCCATGCAACATGCAACTGGGACCCTAGGCAGCGCATGACGACGCAGGCACGACAGTACGCGCTAGACGCATGTAGACAGCGACTGCGGTGGCAGTGACTGCCGGCAGCGCGACCGCCGAGGAGGCCTTCCAATGGAGCTGACATGTCGCCGGAGAGAGGGGGCTCCAGCGAACTGCGAGACGACCTCAGCGTGCGTCGGCTCCACCGGACGACACTCCATCAGCGTCGAGTCTCGCCGTCAGTCATCTGCACGCCAATGTACACAAGCCGGGAGGACACAGCAGAGCACAATGAGCGCAAAAACCAACATGAACCTCCCAGTTGGTGGGCACAGCATGTCGAGCTCGCTGTGTAGGGATGAGTCGCGCGTGCACAGACCACAGGGCCCAAGTTCTTCGTATCGAGTGGCTGCACATGCCGTATTGGCGCTTGCTGCCACTATCTGGCAAAGCTACACAACATCTCCATGTAAGGCACAGCCTGTCAGCCTGTCAGCGAGTGTCGGGATCTTTTGTGTCGTGAACATGTACCACAAGTCAGGGACTCTTTCTAGGGAGTTGGAGGGCCAAAGTGGCAACCACAGGAGAAAAAAAATGGCCGCCCATGTGGGGAGGTGTCAGGTAAGCATGGCAACGAAATGACAGCAAGCGTACCAAATGTGTGGGTAAGTGGGAAGCAAGAAGAGGCATAAGGAGAGGAGCTAATCACGGGTGCATGTGGAAATGGTGAAAAGTGCATGGAGATAAGGTGAGTTAATGGAATTAAACTTTTGAATGCAAGAAGTCCACGAGGACCATCAATAGTTGTTCAAATCGGCGAGTGTTGTCGAGGACATTCAGTCTTTTGCTTTGAAAGACTTCAGGTTGAAAGTTCACAATCAAAATTCTATGGGAAGGGGGATGGGTGCATTTTCTGGGTGCACACTACCGTGTCATTCATGTCTTACGGTGAGCAATCTGATGGGTGAATCATAAAACCTCCCCGACAACACCAAGACACTGCTAGGAAGTTTCCTAGCATTTTTGTTGTTGACGCAGCGACACAATCTAGACAGCTCGCGCATTAGCAAGCAAGTAGGTGCAAATGGCAGTAAGAGAGGCTAGGGCGACGCGTCTCATAAGCTCATAAGCTCCAAAAGCTTGGTCATACAAGAGGAAATACTAGCCGACAAGCGCACATCATAAATAAATGTTGCGGCGTACGATGGGTGATGCACACGACAGTGTCAATTTGTCCTACTACCGGCTCGAAATAATGATTTTGGCCGTTACTCTACGCACAGGCATCCAAACGCAGTACTATTTGAACGTAGCGACGTAGAATCTAGAGCCGGACGCTTCGGCATGTCACACGCACAGGTGCGACATCAATTAGTGGACACACGATGAAAAACATGCAAATGAGGCTCAAGACCCATTCCATTGAAAAAAATCTAGCGATTGTAGAAAAACTACAAAGCACCCCAAAGTTGGTTTGTGAGGCTTCCACCCGTCACGACTAACGTCGATGCATTATCCATATACCCACGTTGGCGGTATGTGATAGAGGAGGGCATGACGACACGACGAGCCTCCGGAGTGTCCCGAGAATTCTCCAGGACCTACGACAGCGCCAACGAGACGCTGTCGATGCGTTCCGACAGCCCTGCTGGCGTCTCAGGAGCTAGAAGGGTTTTCTCGGTGGGTTGAGACGCGCGCACCTGGTGGACTGTACCAGTGCGACGAGGAGACCCGGTGGCTCTACTAGCGCTTCCGATATTCGGAAAGCCGTGTGTGATGTCTGGACATTGATTCCGAGATTTTCTGGCACTGCTCCTATTTTGTAGGGTGGTCGAGACCCGGGCACTCGGAGAGCTATTCCGGTGCCTCGAGGAGACCACCGTTATTGTTATCGTGTTGTATGTAATGTGTTCTCCCCACTGACTCGTTTGGATTCAACGGGGGTGACGGGGCCCGGTGTGGCTAGCTACCGGCGCCCCTACTTAAGCCCGTTCGCGGCTCGTTTGTACTCCCTCCTTATTCTTTTATATTCAGCGTTCCAGACTAAGCCAAATTCTTGCCGTCTTGCATCGCACTCACACACAGAGCTCATGTTCGTTTTCGCTTGGGCCTGCATGCCCTAAATCATGTCCAATTTCGTATCAGAGCGCAGGGGGGCGTGTGAGCAACAAAAGCAACAGTAGTGGGCGGAACGCAAAGAGAACCCGCCGCGTGGCTGCACGCTGGCAGCAGCGTGAGGGAGCGCAAAGCAACTGCACGTGAACGCCACAGGGGCGGTGAGCCGCGCAGAGCAGCACTAGCGACTGCGGCGTCAACAGCAATAGTAGTTGCAGACAAAGCATCCGCGGCAGCTGTTGTGCCATGTAGTAGGAGCAGTAGCGACAGCGTAGCCGCTCATAGCAACAGCTCAGAAGTTTCCTAGAACCTTCCTAACCACTTGCCGTGACACTAGGCGTCAGCGCCAGGTCAGCGTGTGACAACAGTCACAAGTTTGAGACACAATTGCAAGGGTCTGGGTTGGGACACGTACAGAGTGTCAAGAAACTCAAACTGAATATAATTGCAGAGAGAAATGACAAATGACAGGTCCATGGCATAAGTACCTGCCGCGGCGCACGACGGGTGTCGCACGCGGCAGTGCAAGATCTGTCCTAAAACCGGCCCAAACCCAATGTTTTGGCCGTAACTCTGCGCACACATGTCAGAATGCTACGCCGTCTGAAACTAGACGTGCAGAATCACAAGCCGGAGACTACGACTGGTCACATGCATGCATCCGGCATCAAACGGTGGAAACACAATGCAAAAATATGCAAATCGGGCCCACGGCTAGTCCACCGATAAAGTCCTGCATGCTGCAGAAAAACTGCAGGAGGTCCCGGGTAGCGTCCACAGCTTTGGAACGGCCGTCGGTCAGCTCCAAACCAGTAGTCCGCCACCGGACAACGCACCAGTACCGCCTGGGTCTGCATCAGGGATCTGCACGAGTATGGACACGGCCGAGTGGTCAAAGCAAACTGTACAGGTCGACAGGAACGTCACAAATCCCAACACTACCCCATGACCCGATGGTACGCATGTCCATACACGTGCAGCACTGAAACGAGTACAACAACGCGTGCAACGAAGTAGTGAATGGCCACCACAACACCCCACACTCAACCACTCTCAGGCAAGGGGCAAAGCCCGACTGAACGAATGGCCACCAGGAACTTTTCGCGTGCTAGTGCCTTCGTCAAGAAGTCAGCACGCTGCATGTCAGTGCCAACCCAAATGACGGAGATCACGTGTCGCTCCACGAAGTCACGCACAAAGTGATGCTCTACTGCAATGTGCTTCGTGCGAGCATGGAAGACACCAGAGTTCTCTGCAATAGCAAGAGCCCTCTGGTTGTCGCAACAAAGCACAATGGCGGGTACTGATTGACCCAGCTCAAGGAACAGACGCTGTAGCCATACCGCCTCAGCAGCCCCTGCTCCCAGAGCGACATACTCTGCCTCTGATGAGCTACGTGCAATGCAGCCCTGCTTCCCGCTGCGCCAGGACACAGCGGTACCACCAAGCAGGAACACGTAACCGGTGCGACTGCGTCCGTCTGGGCTCCAGGCCCAGTCGCTGTCGGTGTAGCCATCAAGGACCACCGAACACTGCCGGCGAAAGCAGAGTCCGAGGTANGCCCTCTGGTTGTCGCAACAAAGCACAATGGCGGGTACTGATTGACCCAGCTCAAGGAACAGACGCTGTAGCCATACCGCCTCAGCAGCCCCTGCTCCCAGAGCGACATACTCTGCCTCTGATGAGCTACGTGCAATGCAGCCCTGCTTCCCGCTGCGCCAGGACACAGCGGTACCACCAAGCAGGAACACGTAACCGGTGCGACTGCGTCCGTCTGGGCTCCAGGTCCAGTCGCAATCGGTGTAGCCATCAAGGACCACCGAACATTGTCGGCGAAAGCAGAGTCCGAGGTACGGTGTGGAGACCACATACCGCACCACTCGCACAGCCGCATGAAGGGCTCTAGCACGTGGAGCCTGCAAAAACTGGGCAAGGAGGTTGACGGCGAATGCAATGTCCGGACGTGTGGTAGTGGCCAGGTACATCAGGGATCCGATGAGACGGAGGTACAAGGTCACATCCACAGTCTCCCCCAGGAATGTGGGATCGTCCACCTTCAGGGCATCCTGTCCATCGGGTGTGAGGGGTGTGGAAGCCGTGGGCATTGCGGCGAGGAGATCGGTGAAGTGCTTCCCCACAACGCGTGCGTATCGGGCCTGGTGCAGTAGCAGAGTACGACGTCTGCGGTCTCGTACGATCTCCATGCCGAGAAACACTGCTGCAGGACCAAGGTCCTTCATCCTGTAGGCAATCTGGAGGATGGCCTTGGCCTCCTTCACGGCCTCCAGTGAAGGAGACACGATCAGAAGGTCGTCGAAATAGACCAGGATGGCGGTGAACCGCTTAGGCGTCCGGCGGATGAAGAGAGAGGGATCTGCCTCGCTCTGTACATATCCAGCACGAGTCAGGGTGCCAGTGATCTCCTAGTTCCAACACTGAGGAGACTGCTTGAGGCCGTACAAGGACTTGGGCAAGCGCCAGACCTTGTCGCCATCCTCAAAACCGGGTGGCTGAGCCATGTAGATCTCCTCATCCAGAGAGCCATGGAGAAACGCATTGTTCACATCCATCTGGTGTAGTTCCCAGTCATGCTGAGCCACTACACCGAACAAAGCTCGAGCTGAGGTCATTCGGCCGGCAAGGGCGAAGGTGTCAGTGTAATCGATGCCCTCAATCTGAGAGTACCCCTTGACGACCAAGCGAGCCTTGTGGCGTTCCAGTGAGCCATCTGGCTTCACTTTCTTGCGAAAGATCCACTTGACCTGAATAGCCTTCCTTCCAGGTGGAAGGTTGACTAGCTCGTAAACTCCGTGCTCTCGGATGGCTCGAAGCTCATCCTCGCAGGCAGCATGCCAAGCGTCAGCATCCTGTGATGAGAGAGCTTCCCTCAGTGTGCCCGGGTCAGGCGCTAAAGCGGGAGAGCTCTGCGTGGCAAGAGCACACGCCTCAGTGCTAGGTCTGACGACCACAAGATCGGCTGCTGCATCACAAGCGATGTGGAACTCGCGAGTGACGAGGTCGTGCCCTATTGGACACGCTGGATGTACCTCAGTGTGCTCAGTGCGGACACTCAGGCCTAGGGCCTTTGTGCCGGGGTCACCACTCGCGACGCTGAGAGTGGAGCGCCTGGGTGCAGGACCAGACGCTCGCTGAGCTCCGAATTCCAATGGTCGAAGACGACCGCCAGGCTCACGGGAGTAACCTGGGCTCGAGGGGCGCACCTCAGGCTCAGGGAACGGGCACAGTCACAGCCGGGGAGAGCTGAGCCAAGGGAGCTAGTGATGTCGTGCGAGGAGGGGCGTGTGTGGGAGACACGGGACTCGGTGTGGCAGTATGGACAGATGAGGTAGGACCACACACAGAGGCAGGAGTGCCGGCGGACACAGGAGTACGCACATGTGTAGGATCATGGGTACCGGAGGGAGGCGAGGGAACCGGGGTAGAAACTTGTGGTGCTGGAGAGGTCTCTGGGCCGACAGCGATGATCGCTGGGTCATCAAGAGCCAGAGACCGTGAAGTGGAGGGAGCTCAAACGGACACATCAGCCTGATGAGGGGTGCTCGCAGGCGAAGACTCCCCCATCCGGCAAGAAACCTCACACGTAGGGATGTGCGTGACAGACAGCGACGTAATCGACGTCAGATCACGGTAGGTGAGGGACTCAAAGAAGAGCGCGTCGCGTGACTCAATAATACGACGATGGGTAGGGTCCCAAAATCGCCAGGCCTTTGATCGCAGGGAGATGCCGACGAAAGCACACAAGCGACCTCGCGGTGAGACCTTGGACCCCTGCTGGTCCTCGGTGTACCATACAGAAGCCAAGGACCCCCAGATGCGAGCGAGACGAAGGTCAGCACGATGGCCGAACCAGACTTCATACGTTGTGACGTGGTCCGGAAGAGGACCGTGCGGGAGGCGGTTCCAGACCCAAGTCATGTAGGCAAAGCCCTCAAAAGCGAAGGACTCTGGGAGACCGCACTCAGACCGCATAGCGCGAACCGCATCCTCCATGGTGCGGTTCCAACGCTCAGAAACACCGTTCTGCTGAGGAGTAGCAAGAGCGGAGACCTGGTGAAAAATCCCGTGCTCAGCGAAGAAGCTATCCATCTCGCCGAGAAACTCGCCACCACGATCCGATCGGAAAGTGTGCAGCGTGTGGCGAGACTGACGCTCAGCCATCACTAGCCTGAGGCGAACCGCGAGAGCGGCGTCACTCTTCTTGCGCAAGCTGTAGACCCACCGCATCCGGGTGAAGTCATCAGTCAGCGTCAGGACGTATCGACCCCTATCGGACATAGACTCGACAGGAAGAGGACCAAGAAGGTCCGAATGGATGAGCTCAAGAGGGCGAAGTGTGCGAGATCGTGAGTCAGGGTAGGTGCAGTGATGCATCTTACCCTGGGCGCAAAAAAGACAATCGGTCTTGGGCGGCTTCTCGAAAGAAGCCGCATCAAGACCGAGAGCAGGTTGTGTCCGAATGAGCTTTGACACAGTTTCGTAGCCTGCATGACACAGACGGCGATGAAGCAATCGCTCGTGCTCAGGAGACAGAACACCAGTGACAAAAACACGAGCTGAAGGGGAAACTGAGCAAGGGGCAGAAGTCCGGGAAACACGGTACAGGTCATCCACAACAGAGGCACGCAGAACAATGCTGCGAGTGCCACTGGCAGTCACAGTCGCGGACTCGACAGTGTGCTCCACAGAGAGTCCCATCAGTGTGCAAGCACGTACAGAAAGCAAACTGAGCTCAAGGTCAGGCACAAACAGCACCTCGGAGAGATACAAGGGGCCAGACGGACCATCGAAGCGCACGACCCCAACACCCTGGACTGGCAAGGACTGACCAGAGCCGGTGCAAACGGAACGAACAGACGCAACAGGGTCGAGAACAACGAAGTCACTACGACGACACGACATGTGATGAGTGGCACCTGAATCGATGATCCAAGTGCCACCGGCATCACGACTGGAGGACGTCACTGTACAACGGGCAATGGAACACTCGGCCTCAGACGGACGCTGAGCAGCAGGTGGGGAGAAACGACGAAGGGCACAAAGGTGGGACTCATGAATCCAATCTGTACAGTCAGGCCCATCATCATCACATGCCGACTGTGTCCCCCCACACGAATCATCCCGAGCCACATGGACAGACGGACCGACAGTCTGTGAATCACTCGGCTGTGACAACACACTCGCACCTCCCTGAAAGCGGAGCGCCAGAAGGTGACGAAGCTCGGCGATGGTGCGGTCGCGTGGGTCCGGATCACTGCTACTCGCCGGTGGGGAAGTAGGAACAGCTGCAGTCGTGGCTGCCACGCGTCCTGAGGAACTCGAGGTTGACGTGCTGGACGCAGAACGGAGAGCGTGTGCAGCCTGGAGCCCATGAGTAATCCGCGCCCAGTCGAGCGGCTGCTGGCATTCGGTGTAGCGATGGGCACCACCACAGTTGTAGCAGTGAACGGAACGTCCACTGCTACCACTGGAAGACGACTGCTGCTGTGACTGCTGCTGACCTCGTCCCCGCTTCCCTTTCTTCTTCTTCCCCTAAGCTGCTGCAGCAACACCCTGTGTCTGAATGGGTGTGGGCGGGGCCGAAGAGGAGGAGGAAGACGAGGACGTGATGGACGATGAAGGAGACTGCAGGAGGGATGATGGTGGTGATGCGACGACTGCTGCAGCAAGGGCAGTCTCCTGATGGGCCACGGCTGCCTCGCGGGCTGAAGTCACCTGGAGGAAAAGCTGATGCGCCCAAGGGAGAAGCTGCAGAGTGGCTGAGAAAGGCTCAAGGATGGCGTCGCTGTACCGTGTGAAGATGTCAGTATACTCATGGCAAACTCCGAGCATCACCGTACGGAGCGTCCAGAGCTGTGTGCCTCCGGAGGTCCCAAGACGTGTTTAGATGCGCATGGCGCGTCGCCAGTAATCGGCTGCAGGCTCTCCAGGCCCCTGACGGGGAGAGTGGAAGGCACGAATGTGTACTGCTTGGGTGGCGTGCGTCTCTACGGCCAGCAGGGATATGGCCAGATCCCAACGTCCGCGTGGATCCGCACCGGTGCCTGTGCCAGGCTCGCCAAGGAAAGGGCGGAAGTCGACGACGGTCTCGCGTGGCATGGCGTAGAGGAGGCCGCGCATCGCCCTGGCTGCTGTCAGCACCTGTGCTGGGTCTGTAGACTGATACTGGTTGTGGTAGTAGGGCCACACGCCCTCTGAAGTGGCCCAAACCTGAAAGAGGATCTCCCAGCAGTCGAAGCCATCCTCAGTGATGTACCGTGGGGGTGGTGTCTCAAAGTCCTTGGGTTGCCGCTCCGTGGGGAGGGCGACCGCAGGCTGAGGAGGACGGGAGACGGGGAAGACTCCCGGAAGTGGATAGTCGCCGGGGTAGTCAGGTGACAATCGTATCGGGGAAAATAGAGGCGATCGGGTGCTCGTCTGCAGCTGACGGAGGCGCTCCTGAAGAACTCGAATCTCCTGAGCCGGGGAATCATGAGTAATGCCTGGCATGAGTGGCTCATCATCCAGGAGGTCAGCAGGTGGTGGGACAGGTCGAGTGCCTGTCACGGGTGCCTGAGCCAACTGCTGGGTAGAGACCGCGACGCCGGCAGCTCCCTCAGAAACCCGCTGAGGAGCCGTGGACTGAGCACGTAGAAGCTCAGTCAGCGTGCGGATAGCGTCAGTCTGCTCTCTCTGGAGGCGACGCATCTCATCCTGCTGGCTTTGCAGGTCTTCAATGGCCTGCGAGCGTGGACTCAGTACACCAGACGAAGAGGAGGAGGGGTCGCCTGGTCCCTTCTCCTTGTCGGACAGGCTCATGTCGCCGCTCAGCATGGGGCGACAGGTCAAGTTTGTCGGATTTCAAAACCGTCAGCGTTTCTCAAGAATTTGAAACTCTGGCAACTTTTGACTGTCCGGCCAAAAATTTGGCTAAGTATGGTGCTGACAGCCAGAAATTTGGGCACTAAAAAATGCTGAAATTTAAAAATTGCTGAAATTTAAAAATTTCGGCACTAAAAAATCAAGGTTGTCCAAATCAAGCGAAATTTGGACCACAGAGGCTCCTGAATGTGCTGAACATGATGGTGAAATTTTCGGTCGCAAAAAGTTGGAAAAAGTGGCAAAACGTCACTTTTCCCTGTTCTGCCCGAATTTCAGCAGAAAACAAATCTGCGGTGCACTTCAGTCTCTGCTGGTGGCGACAGAGCACAAAACTGAGCGTGAATGGTAGCTCTGGAGAGCTTGAGAGAAGAGCTTTCCAACGCACCCTCAAACGCCAAAAACGGCATTCATTTGAAGCCAGGGCAAGCTCTTGCCGACGGGGAGGTGGTGGCTGACGCGATTTTCGTCCGCGGCTCCTCCACGTCCGTGCGGCTTCTAGGAAGTTGCACGGACAGGGCCAGCGGTGGCGCACGCTGCTGTTGTTGCTGCTGCTGCTGCTTCTGTCGAGCTTGATGGCAATGGCCTCAAGCCACTACTTTGGCGGCTACTGTTGCTGATGTTTCTGATGCCGCCTTCGATGTTGCTGCTGCTGCTGCTGCTGTGGTCAAAAACTGCCAGCTCTGTTGCTGCGCTGCTGGACAGCTGCTATGGCGCTGCTGCGCTGGCGTGCTGCTACACTGCTGCACCCCTCCTGCACGACTCCTCTGCCGCGCAGGTGTTGTGGCCTACGCCTTGCAATGGCGCAGGTTGGTGGGTCCTCCCAGGACCTGTCGCTGCTGCTGTGTGCTATTGCCGCTGCTGCTGCTCACTGCTGCTGCGATTGCTGCATCTCTGCTGTGCAGCACAACAAGCTCTGGCTTTTTGCTCTCATATCATGAGAAGTTTCCTAGAACCTTCCTAACCACTCGCCGTGACACTAGGCGTCAGCGCCAGGTCAGCGTGTGACAACAGTCACAAGTTTGAGACAAAACTGCAAGGGTCTGGGTTGGGACACGGACAGAGTGTCAGGAAACTCAAACTGAATATAATTACAGAGAGAAATGACAAATGACAGCAAATGGCAT
>SZWC01001447.1:57586-88441 GCA_023375785.1 Penium margaritaceum
GCTGCTGCTGCTCACTGCTGCTGCGATTGCTGCATCTCTGCTGTGCAGCACAACAAGCTCTGGCTTTTTGCTCTCATATCATGAGAAGTTTCCTAGAACCTTCCTAACCACTCGCCGTGACACTAGGCGTCAGCGCCAGGTCAGCGTGTGACAACAGTCACAAGTTTGAGACAAAACTGCAAGGGTCTGGGTTGGGACACGGACAGAGTGTCAGGAAACTCAAACTGAATATAATTACAGAGAGAAATGACAAATGACAGCAAATGGCATAAGTACCTGCCGCGGCGCACGGCGGGTGTCGCATGCGGCAGTGCAAGATCTGTCCTAAAACCGGCCCAAAACCATTGTTTTGGCCGTAACTCTGCGCACACATGTCAGAATGCTACGCCGTCTGAACCTAGACGTGCAAAATCACAAGCCGTACGCTACGACTGGTCACATGCATGCATCCGGCATCGAACGGTGGAAACACAATGCAAAAACATGCAAATCGGGCCCACGGCTAGTCCACCGATAAAGTCCTGCGTGCTGCAGAAAAACTGCAGGAGGTCCTGGGTAGCGTCCACAGCTCTAGAACGGCCGTCGGTCAGCTCCAAACCAGTAGTCCACCACCGGACGACGCACCGGTACCGCCTGGGTCCGCATCAGGGATCTGCACGAGTATTGACACGGCCGAGTGGTCACAGTAAACTGTACAGGTTGACAGGAACGTCACAAATCACAACAACAGCAACAGCAGCGGCGGCAGTAGCAGCAGCAATGGCCAGCACTAGTATTCGCAGCAACTGCACAGGCGGTAGCAACAGTAGTAGTAGCAGCCGGTTTGTCGCGGAGCAACAGCAGCAATAGCAGCTGCAGTAGCGCATCAGCCACTGCAGTAGTGGCGTCAGCAGCAGCAGCATATAGTAGCAGCAACAAAAACCACTGCAGCAGTGGCGGCAGCAATAGCAACGTGTAGCAACAGTAGTAGCATGCAGCAGTAGCAACAACGGCGACAGGAGGAAGCAGCAGCGGCGGCAGCAGCAAGTAGCAGCAACAGCAGCGACGGCAGCAGCAAGTAGCAGCAATAGCAGCAGCGACAGCAGCAAGCAGCAGCAGCAGCGGCTGCACAGAGCAGTAGTAGTAGAAGCAGTAGCAGCAGAATCAATAGCAGCAGTAGCAACCGCAGCAGCTGCACCTGCCGCTACAACTACTGCTGCCGCTGCGAGGAGGGCCTCGTAGCTCTCCTCTGAGGTGGGGTCCTCTAAGGGGGCCTATCGGTCCCGTTTGCACCCCCCCTCTTCCCCTTCTCAAGGGGGTCCTCGAAGGGCCCCGCCGAGACCCTCCGAGGAGCCCTTCGGTGGGGGCCCGTCGGCCCCGTGGGCCCCGTGGGCCCCGTCGGCCCCGTGGGCCCGTCGGACCCGTCGGTCGACCGACGGAGGGGCCGGCTCAGAGGGGCGGACAGGACCCCCCCCTCTCTTCCCTCCTCACTCGCTCGCATGCTTGCGAGCGAGCAAGCGAGGGGCCCACGCCCCTGGTTTGTCTTTTTTTAAGCGAGGGGCGACCTGACCCCTCGCCCTTTGCATTTTTTTTTGGGGTCTCCTCCCCTTTCTCTCAAGTGGCGTTCGAGACAAGGGGCGGGTGTGCATCCGCAAGGGAGTGGTGACCCGAGTTGAGAAAACAAAAGAGGGGGGAATAGACAAAAAAGAAATAGGGAAGAAAAAACCAAATAAAAGGGACAAAATCTTCCAATCCCTGCCACCGACAACCGCAGCCGCAACCCGTCCAGCAACGGCTGCAACACTCGTACTTGTAGCAGCCATAGCAAGAAAAACAACTTCCGTAGCAACAACATTGGTGGCGGTGGAGTGTCGACGACTGCATAGTGCAGAGCAGTTACTGCAGCGCTTGTAGTCTCCCCTTCCCGGCTAACAGCGGACTGTCGTCGGCGGCGACTTCTTTTTCGGGATGCGTCGTGGACAGGCGTCTCTCTGGGGCCCGTGGATTGGTGCGTGCACGTCACCCCATAGGATCGACGGCAGATTCGAGTCTATGCATCTGCGAGGGCTAGGTTGTTCACCGCTTGGAGCAGCAGCTACATCTGGAGCCACCCCCTTCTATTCCTGGAGTAGTCTTCGCTCCGTTTGTGGCAGCACCATTAGTAGCTGCAGCTAGTCAGATTCCATACTCCAGAGGTACTCTGGTAGTGCAGCTCGCCCAGTCTGGATACATTTTTTGACCCTGACGCCGTGACCTCCGGGAGTGACAGTACCTATTGGTCTCATCCTCTCCCGTCGCTTGGTGTTTACCACCGGGAGTAGGTGCCCTCGGCACCTATCCATCGTCTAGCGCACAAGATGAGTGCGCAGACATTTGAGCAGGCGCCCTACGCGTTCGCCTGCTATTATTGTGGCGATGGACGTCATGGTTGGCGTCGCTGCTGGATGCGCCCTCGCGGCTGGCATCCACCTTGGCTTCAGCCTCATCCGAGCCTACGTCCTCCACAACATACGGATCTGCCGGCGTTAGTAGATCCACTAGCTGGACCTCTAGTAAGCATATTCGATGAGATCCACGGCCTACGGAAGATGGTGCAGCGGGTTTGTGACCTCGCCGTCACTGAGCATGCTTCTGCTACTAGTTTGTGGACGGCCTCTTCGACCACATCTCCTTCATCCTCTCTTTCTTCCTCATTCGATGGTGTCCCTTCAGCTTCAACTGTCGACCTGTCCCAGGCTGCCATCGTTGTTCCTGTCGACTCCGTCATCGCTCCTCCTTTTCCTGCTGCCATCATGCACCTTCATCCAGCCGACTCAGCTGCTTCATTGTCACTTTCGTCCATGAGTGGTGATCCGGTTCGTCGCTCCAGCCCTCCTCTTCTGGCCGTACACCCCTGTGCCTCACGGTGCTCTATCCCGCATCGGAGGCCAGCTCCGCCACTTCATCCACGCTCGCGTGCTGCTTGCCCATTCCCTTTCCTTCGGTATACAGAGATGCATTGCGGTAGAGCAGAGAGAGAAGAGACTGTGAGTTGGGACCCTTGGCAGTCACACGAGGACTGGTACACTCCAGGTGATGGAGTTGCGACGTGAGGAGTTGTAGCCGGAGACACCACTTCGTCTTTGAGGGAGGGAGTCGACTCGTACATGACAGAGGGAGCTATCTCTATATGATGGAGAGACCACATGATTCATCGCCTAGGATCCGTTCAGCTACGGCATTAGCATCTCCGTCAAGGACATCGCCGCCAAGTTCATCTGCCCAGGGGGAGTTTTTTGTGGACCTTTACCTGACGCGACGTTATGGGAGATGCATGGAGAGGGGTCCATACTCTGCTATGAGCATGCTACAGCCGCACTCTGTTGGTCGAGACCTGGACACTTGGTCGGTTGCACTAGTGTCGTGAAGAGACCATGGGGTCGTGTGTCTTGTTGTGTGGCCATACTACGTGTAGCATGTGCATGCCAGCTAGTTTGTTCATAGTGGTCGAGACCCGGACACGTGGTGAGGTACACCTCTGTTACAAGGAGATCCCCCTATGATCCTATGTGTTCATTGACGATGCTATGGTGGTCAGCACAAAGACATCTGTTGGATTGCTCCTAGTGGTCGAGACTCGGGCACTAGTATCGTTGGTGTCACGAGGAGACCCTCTTGCAGCCTGACATGTGTATGGAGTACATTACACTCGCTTGTGTACGTGTACATGACTCTTCTCATGGTCTAGACCCGGACACTTGGTATGATGTGCCAGTGTCGTGAGGAGACCTTAGATGGATAGTATTTGTGTATGTGTGTGTGGTTTACTACTGCATATTGTGGTTTGGCATACATTGTTGTTCCGTGCCTTCGTTCCTTTGTTTTGGCGTGGACGGCTATGTCAACCAGGGAGAGTGCTGGTTTGTGTGGCTTCTACCCGTCACGACTGACGCCGATGCATTATCCATATACCCACGTTGGCGGTATATGATAGAGGAGGGTGTGACAACACGACGAGCCTCCGGAGTGTCCCAAGACTTCTCTAGCACCTATGACAACGCCGGCGAGACGCGGTCGATGTGTTCCTGCAGCCCTGTTGGCTTCTCCGGAGGTAGGAGAGTTTTCTCCGTGGGTTGAGACCTGCGCACCCGATAGACTGTACCGGTGCGACGAGGAGACCCGGTGGCTGTACTAGCGCTTCCGATGTTCAGAAAGCCATGTGTGATGTGTGGACATTGGTTCCGAGATTTTCTGGCACTGAACCTATTTTCTCGGTGGCCGAGACCCAGGCACTCGGAAAGCTATTCTGGTGCCTCGAGGAGATCACCGTTATTGTTATCGTGGTGTACGTAGTGTGTTCTCCTCGTTGACTCGTTTGGGTTCAACGGGAGTGACGGGGCTCGGTGCGGCTAGCTGTCGGCGCCCCTAAGCCCGTTAGGGGCTCATTTGTACTCCCTCCTTGTTCTTTTATATTCAGCGTTCCAGACTTAGCCAAATTCTTGCCGTCTTGCATGGCACTCACACACAGAGCTCATCTTCGTTTTTGCATGGGCCTGCATGCCCTAAATCATTTCCAATTCCCAGCAAGCACCCGGGACTTCGTGGTAGCTGTCCGGCAGCTTCGCGTGGATGTGGCCACCACCCGTCGTGCTCTGGCACCAATTGGGTGCGCATCAGGGATCTGCACGAGCATGGACACGGCCGAGTGATCAAAGTTAGTTGCACAACAAACGGGGACAAATTACATCACAACACTCCTCCGTAACCAGATGGCACGCATGTCAATACACATGCAGAAGTGACACATGTGTGCAACGAGATGCTCAACACTCCATATTCACAATTCACATCCACTCTCAGGCAAAGGGTGAGGCCCGACAAACTGATGGCCACCATGAACTTTCCGCGCCCGAGTGCCTCTACAAGGAAGTTAGCCCGATGCATGTCCGTGTTGACCCAAACAATGGAGATCACATGTCGCCCACAAGATCACGCACAAAGTGATGCGCAACAGCAATGTGCTTTGTGCGTGCATGAAACACACCAAAGTTCTCTACTATAGAGAGAGCACTTTGGTTGTCACAATGTAGAACGATGCAAGGCACAAATTGACGCAACTCACGGAAGAGACGGTAGAGCCACACAGCATTACCAGCCCTCGTCCCTCGCGGAATATACTCAGCCTCTGATGACCTACATGCGATACATCCCTTCTTGCCATTGCGCCACGACACAACGTTGCCACCCAGTAGGAACTCGTAGCCTGTCCAACTACACCCATCGGGGCTCCAGACCCAGTCACTGTCTATGTAGCCTTCGAATACAACCGAACACTGCCGCGGAAAGTAGAGCCCAAGTGGTGCGGTAAGTGAAGCGCACCACTCGCACAGCCGTGTTAAGGGCTCTCGCCCGGTAATACTGTGAAAACAATGCAAGGAGGTTAACGGCAAAGGCAATGTCGGGTTGTGTGGAATTGGCCAAGTACATAAAAAAGCCAATGAGGCGCAAGTATAGGGTCACGCCCACTGTCACCCCCAGCTTTGATGGATCATCCACCTTCAGAGTATCCTATCCATCAGGTGAGATAGGGGTGGAGGCTATGAGAACTCCACCAAGAAGGTCAGGAAACCACTCCTCCACAATGTGGGCATAATGTGCCTTATGTAGCAAGAGTGTCCATTACTGACAATCACGTACGATATCCATCCGGAGAAACAAAAATGCATGACCAAGGTCCTGCATGCTCTAGGCAGCCTGAAGGACTTCTTTGGCCTCCTTCTCGGCCTCCATAGAAGGAGACGTAATGAGGAGGTCGTCCACATAGACTATGATAGCGATGAAGCTCTCAGCTGTCTGTCTAAGAAAGAGGGATGGATCGGCATCAGTCTGCACGAAACCGTCACTTGTCAGTGTGCCGGTGATTTCCAAGTTCCAACACCTGGATTATTGTTTCAAGTCGTACAAGGCCTTGCGTAAGCGCCAGACCTTGTTACCGACTTTGAATCTAGGTGGCTGAACCATGTAGATCTCCTCCTATAAAGTGCCATGGAGGAACACGTTGTTCACATCCATCTGGTGTAGCTCCCAGTTTTGTTGAGCAAGAACCCCAAAAAGAGTGCGAGCAGTGGTCATGCAGTAAACGGACCGACAGCCATAGTGGTCGGTTGTCATCAGCCGAAGAATGGACCACAGGGGAGGAGGCCCGGATGGACCCATCTGTAGGTCTAGACTCCCCCATCCGCCGAGAAGTCACACAGGTGGGAACGTGGTCGGTGACCAGTAACTGAATGATGTGTAGGTCGCGGTAGGTAAGAGCCTCAAAGAAGAAAGCATCTCGAGACTCGACGATGCGGTGACGAGTAGGGTCAAGCTAAGCCTTTGACGATATGCAAGGAGGACATATCGTTGCATGTGTACCTTCCTCGGCATTTCTTTCTTGGAAATGCCGAGGAAGGCACACATGAAATCCCGAGGTGAGACTTTGGACCCCTGCTGGTCCTTGGTGTACCGGACGCAGGCTAGGGATCTCCAAACACGAGCAAGATGGAGGTTGGCGTGATGGCCGAACCACAACTCGTATGGCATGACATGGCCCGGAAGACAACCGTGCCATAGTTGGTTCTAGACCCACGTCACGCAGGAAAACCTCCTAAAGATAAGACTCTGAAGACCGTGCTCAGACCGCATGGCACAGACCGCATCCTCCATTGTGCGATTCCAACACTTAGACACACCATTTTGCTGAGGTATAGTAGGGGAAAAGTGCTGATGAAAAATACCACACTCTGCAAAGAAGGTGTCCATCTTGCCTTAGAAATCACCACCACAATCCGAGCGGAACGTGTGGAGGGTCTGACGAGATTAGCGCTCAGCCAACACTAGCAAGAGGCATACTGCCAGGGCGGCATCGCTCATTTGAAGGAGGCTTTAGAACCACCTCTTTCGAGTGAAATCATGAGTGAGGGTGAGGAAATATCATACAAATATCAGAGAGACTCGACTTGCGAAGGGACCTAGAAGGTCCGAGTGCACCAAATCAAGCGGACGCAGTGTCCTGGAAGTGGATTCAGGGTAAGTGTAGCAGTGTATCATACCCTGAGCGTAGAAGAGACAGAGCGTCTTGGGCGGCTTCTCAAAGGAGGTCGCGTCGAAACCGAGGGCTGGCTGATTTGGAATGAGCTTGGAGATTGTGTATGAGCTCACATGGCAAAGGCGACGATGCAGCAATCACATGTGTTTTGGAGAGAGAACTTAAGTGAAAAACACACGTGTAGATGTGGAGGAAGGAGAGGAGACAAAGGAAGTGGTAGACACACACGATTCAGGTTATTGACAACTGAGGCATAACGAAAAATGGCACGAGTGTCAAAAGCAGTCACAGTGATAGATTCGGCGGAGTGCTCAACAGAGAGACCCATCTCAATACAAGCACGAACAGGGAGCAAGCTGAGCTCAAGAGCAAGGATGAAGAGCAAAAAAAAATGTACAAGGAGCCGGACGGACCATCAAATCGCACAACCCCATCTCCCTGCAACGACTTACTAGAACCTATGTGAACGGACCGAATAGACCCAACGAGACCAAGCACAGCGAAGTCACTACGACGACAAGTCATGTGATGGGTGGTACCGATGTCAATGATCTAGGTGCCACTCGGCTCTCGACTAGTCGTCAACACTCAACAACATGCCACAGAACACTCTGCCTCTGCTAGATGTGAAACAGAGGACTAGGGACAATGATGAATAGCACATACCAGTGACTCATCAAGCCAGTCGGTATTGTCACGTCCATCCTCATTAAGAGCTGACTGAGCTCCCCCACAAGAATCATCACGGAAAACAGACACAATAAGACAAGATGTTTGGGAACCACCCGGTTGTGACAACACATTGCCACCTCCCTGAGTACGAAGTGCCAACAGCTGACAAAGATCTGCGATTGTGAGATCTCCAGTGTCCATATCACTACTGTTGCTTGGTGAAATGGTTGTGTTTTTTGTAGCCGTGGGCACGACATGACTCATCCCTGTGTCACGGGAGGACATCCGCTGCGCATGTATCGCCTAGAGGTCACGTATGATCCCAGGCCAATCAAGGGGTTACTCACACTCGGTGTAGCAATGAGTGCCCCCACAGTTGTAGTAGGGGACAGAACATGCACTACCATTGCTCATTGGCTGTTGTTGTTGCTATTGATGCTTCTGTTGTTGTCCCTTGCTACGTCTCTTCTTTCCCTTCTTCCCCTTGCGGCCGCTGCAATGCCCTGAGTCTGGCCGCTCCGGATAGAGGAGGAGGAGGAAACGATTGAGGTGGGACTGGTGGTAGGACATAGGCGTTGGAGGGATTGCAATGAATACTGATTCAATTGGACTCTGCCAATGGGCCACTATAGCCTCATGAGCCGTATCACCTGGGGAAAGTAGCCATAAGCCCAAGGAAGTAGCTATAATGACTCCGACAACTCAGAGAGGGACACGCGACCAGTAAAGAATTTCACGAGATCCGAGTACAGCCCCATCATGATGGCATTGAGTGCCCACAACTGTGTCCAGCCACCAGTCCCAAGACGTGTGTGAAGGTGCATGGCGTGTCTCCAATAGTCTGTTGCGAGCTCCGTGGGACCCTTGCGGGGGGGTGGAATCCACGCATTCAAGCCGCCCTCGTAGAATGGGTCTCTTTAGCGAGCAGTGTTAGGGCCAACTCCGAGCTATGGCATGGGTGCAGACCCATTCGAGTCGAGACTCGAGCAGTCGAGTCTTGGACCCGACCTCACCCAGAAAGGCATGAAAGTCGACCACGGTCTTCCGCAACATGGCGTGAAGCAGACCGCGCATCGCTCTTGCTGCTATCTGGACCTGGTGAGCGTCGCGAGACAGGTACTGGCTGTGGTAGTATGGCCAAATGCCCTCTTAGTCAGGCCAAACCTGAAACTGTGTCTCCGAACAATCAAATCCCTTATCGCTATCGTAATGGGGTGGAAGTATCTCAAATTCCTTCGGTCGCCACTCTATGGGGAGGGCAATCTTAGGCTCACGAGATGTTGGACAAGGCACAGGGAGACTACAAGTGAGAGGAACGCCACCAAAGGTGAACGCTGCTGAATGACGTGGTTGGTTGTGACGGCGAGAAGGTGGCGGGGTGAGACACTGGGATCTCAGACAAAGCTCACGAATGTGCTCCTCAAGAACGTGAATCTAGTCCTCACGTGTGTCATCCTCCATCCCAAGTGTTAACCTGTGACAAGGGGTGCTAAAGCCGCAGTGCTCTGTAGGGCATAGACTATTGAACGAATGGTGCAACTCTCATAGGTCCTCTTGGTGTCTGTTGTGAGGCCCCTGAACGACCCCTCAGTAACTTTGCGATCTCCCGTAGCGCATCGGTCTGACGTTGTTACTAGCGGCACATCTCATCTTGTGTCTGGAGAAGCTCGTCGATTGTGAGTGATTACGACTGTGGAATCATGATGCCACAAGAGGAGGAAAATGAGGGATCTCCTAGTCCCTTGCCCTTGTCACGAACCGGCGGCATGAGTGCTGCTTAATATGGGTTTAAATGTCAATGTTGCTAGAATCTAAAACCCTTGGCCTTTCTCGATGAGATGAAACGCTGGCACAAAATGATGTTTCAGCAAACAATTTGGCAAAGTTTTGGTGCTGACGTCATCACCTGAAATGATGATGTCAGCATAAAGGTTGCCCAAAACTTTGCCAAATTGGGCATTATGCGCCAGAGGAAGCTGAATGCAATGGCAGTGGTTTCGTGCAAAACAAACTTTAAAAAGTCAAAAACATCACCATTTTATTTTAAGCCAGAAATCCAGGAAAAAAATATAGACCTGAGAATTTTGTTCATTTCCTGGAGCCGACAGGGCATGAAATGAGGCACGATTGGATGTGATGCATAGGTTTTTGCAAGAGCTTTCTAAAGAGCCCTTACATGCCAAAATAGTGGTCATATGGGGCAGTTGCACTCTCTCACGTCCAGGGAGGGGGTGGTAGTTGTGACCTGAGTGAAGCTTCCAAGAACCTTCACAGACCCTTTAACATCACGTGCCCCAAATGTTGCTAGAGAGGTTTGGGAAACCCTTTGCTGCCCCGTGGTGGTGTGGTGATGCGGCTGTGGTCTTGCCTCGGGTACCTGCTGGAGTGCGGTCTCCAGCAAGTAACCGAGACGCAGTGGCAACCGTCTGACAGGCACGAATGGGTGGGTCCACCACCCGTCGGTGCACTGGTGTCAGCTGGGTCCGCATCAAGGATGTGCACGAGCATGGAAACGGCCAAGTGCTCACAGTGAGTTGTAAAAACAGACGGGGACGACTCACATCAGAGCACAAAGGCACATGAGTTGCCACTCACTGGCCAGTACCACAACGACAGAAGTCCTGCATGGTGTTGATGCGTATTGAGCCAGACGACCTCAACTTTTCCTACCATGATGTGCTCACGCATAGAAAATGGGTGTGAGCCCCATCTACCGCCCCCGACCAACCGCACTCAAGGAGGAGTCGTGTGATCGCGCAAACACGCTCAACTGAGTGCACATCATGAACATACGTGCATTGGCACGTCAGAGCCAACGAGCAGTACCAACGAGCTTGCAACGGCACAAGGAAGCATGCATTGGGGGCATTGATCTTGAGAGCATAGCGTTACCCATGTTCACATTCATCTGTTCGAATTACAAAAAAACCATTTGCATCATTGGGGTCAAGGTTGCAACATAAAACAATTATACACTCATTTTTTAGGTTGCAAGAACGTCCTACACTCATTTGTGCAGCCAACGTATCCTTTACCGTGGCGATGTTGAAAGGCCTCGTTGTGGGTGAAAAGTAACCCTCTGTAACAAGCCAATTGAAATGCACAATTTAATGATTCAGCCCGTTCAAGACGTGGCAGTGTTACCTGGAATGCCAACAACGCATCGCCCGTACCAACCACCATGCCCAAAAATATCTCAAGACTTGGCCAAAAACGAGCTATGGACAAACCCAATGGATGGAGTTCCTCGAGTCTAACTTCGACTACAACATCGAGTCTGGCGGATGCTCTAAGTCAATGTCCACAATTTCTGGCCGAGATAAACACGTTGCTCATCAAACGAGACCAATAGCTCGTGAGACTGTTCACAAAGGGTTACGAGGAGTTCGGCATATACACCAAGACCAAGTTCTAGTTCGACGATCCCAACCAGCGACGACAATCCACTTGCCAAGTTGTACCACTGAACGAAGAGCCAGGATGAATGCCATTGGAGGAATTCTATGGCAGCGGTCCACGGAGATATTTCTACAAGGAAAGGCGTTTAAGGCTACGTTTGGCATGCCACGATTTACGAAATCGGACGACTAAGTGCGCGGAATCCGCGCAGCTGAACGGTACCCGATTTGATAGGCTGTTTGGACAAAGTCGTGCAAACGTCTACTCGAACAGCCCTCCACATTGTTTTGATGCAGCTGTTCTCTCGCCACGTAGGATGCGGGTAGATATTTCATTGCATGGTGAATGTCCTCTACTAGATTCCATTAGAACGAATACGAAACGATGCTTTGTCAATTCCTATCGCGAACGATGCTTCATAGCAGTTTGCACCGAGGTTGGAATGGCTGCCAATAATACTTCTAGGGGAGCATGTTGCACTAGGAAGCGAACAACAGGGAAAGAGGACGAATGGAATGCCGCCGAGACACAATGCACACGTCAAAAATGCCACGGGTAGCGGAGTGGTTGACCGGAAAATGTTTGTTAACGAGATCATGCGAGCCAAACGATTCCTAGGAAAAAGTCGACTTCCGTCTACGCGGATCCGTACAGTTGAGCGGATTCCTCTCAAGTAGTCGAGCGATTTCATAAATCGTGGCATGCCAAACGTAACCTAAGAAGCTGGCGTAATACTACTAGTGGGACTGCGTGTAGACCGACGTGGCAGCATTCCGTAAATTATGCGAAACCTGTCGGCGGCAAAAATTTCGTTGCACAAGGCTTTGTGACAGGGCTGCTTGTCACTCAGGAGGGTTATGATGCCATCCTAGTGGTGGTTGACAGATTTCCAAGATTTCGTATTATTTTCTGATAACGACCACCACCACCGTAGAAGGAAAATCACAAATGTATGTAAATTAGATCGTGCAGCTACACGGCTTGCCACATACTATCATCACCAACAGAGATGACGGCTTCACCAACGGTTTGCATAAAAATGTTTTGTGTGAACCAATGATACGTCATGGTTATCGGATCTAGCTATCAACGAAGTTCCATCCTCAAGCCAATGTGCAAACCGAGCCAAAAAATCAAACGCTCAAACAAATCCTCCGCACTTCCACCGCAACGGGTAAATTTTTGTTCCAGGTGATTCCTAGAAGACCGGCATGACTCCAAAGCCAGAGCAACTTTTTCGTGGTCGACATTCACTGATGGGAATTTTGGAGTGTTTAGGAGAGAACATGCCAGACTCTTCCAAGGATGCAAGAAGCCATGAAACGACCAGCAGACCGACATCGCAATGATGACATTTTTAGTGCAAGCGATTGCGTCCTACTCGATGCTGGCAATCACGTCATTCTCAATTGAGCGAACATCAAACTCTGTGGACAAGACTTCTTAAAGCTCAAACACTGATGGTGGGCTCGTTTGAATTGTAGCAAATAAAAAATCTGGTTATTGCTCGACTTCTTCTACCAGAGAGCATGGCAATCCACCATGTCTTCCACGTCAGCAAGCTCAAGCACTACCGGGATCCCAGCGAGAACTTCCCTGGCGGAGACTTCACTTTCTGCCTCTAATCCAAGTGGATGGGAATACAGAGCACGTGGTTGAAGACATCCTTGGACATTAATGCCATGGAAAAACAGTCAAGAATTTGGTTAAGAGCACCGCTATGACACCGCACACATTACTTGGGAGCCCTATGACAGCCTCTGATACGTCGATTGACTCAATGACTAGTATGGATGTCTCCGGCCTACATTTGCTACTTAGTCAGAACATCGCGGCTTAAGGTGGAGAATTGTCAAGTCAAAGACGTACACGAGTCGTTAAACTCTGTGGGTGGGTACTTGTGTCCTTATATTTGTGGCACACAACGCGTTGATGTCAAGATTTTTACGCCATTCGGTCGAGGGTATTTTTGCTACTCTTCTCGACCTTTTGTGTTTTGCTTCCAAAGGTTTGGAAACATTCAACCACTTTCCCGAAGGGTTGTCAGAAGTATCACAAAACATACCAATGTTTCAACACTGTTCTATCTGTTGGTGTGTGGGCCTTAAGCTTCTCTAAGTGGTAGATAGGGTTGTGTTGTGAGAGTTTCTTGGTTTGCTCCGATGATGCTCTATCAACTACATTGCATGTCCTGTGCATTCCAGCAACCTAGTTCACACATGCATGAATGTGAGAGTTTTCTTAGTGGTCAAGACCCGGACACTTCGTGGTCTGTGCCGGTGCCCCAGGAGACCCCACGACGGTTAGACACGTATTGGTGCTGGCAGGTTGTGCATTACCTCTGCGGTCAAGACCCAGGTACAGAGTGATTTGTACCAGTATCTAGAGAGACCCAGCACTAACTGTAGTGCACTGCACTGTTGACTTCCATTACACATATGTAGCTTCCATGTGGCTGAGACCTGGACGTACTGTGACATGACCTGACGTCTCCAGAGGCCTAAACTTGCCTAGCCTGGCTCGCCGGTAATGCCAGTGTGTCACCGTAGAGTCTGGATTTGTATGGGGTGTCTTGCATATTTTCTCGTCAGTTGAGACACGGGCATACGATTGACTGTTCCAGTGTCTCGGGAGACCTCCGTTGTGTGATTTCATAATCTGTGACATGTGTATTCCCCGTTCGTGCCTTTTGGCACGACGGGGATGACGGGGCCTAGTGGGCTAGTTGCCAGTCCCCAGAACATAAGCTCTTAGTACGGCTCATTGTGTTCTCTCATTGTTCTCAGTGTGTTTCAGACTTAGCCTGATTTGGCCTTCACTATCTTTCCCTCACACCCAGAGCTCATGGCGGTTTTGCATGGGCATGCATGTCCTCATGCATTCTATCTTGGTCGAGTTCTTGATGATGTTAAATATTCATAAGACCTCGCCTCGAAGTTCTCGAAACATCCGACTTCTCCACGGAATTTCTTTGAGTGACCAATCACAAGGCGGCATCGTACGCGTCGCTCAATTCAAGCGCCCTAGACCAAAGACATGCCTCATTGTGTTTCTCGCTATTGTCTATATGCGATCGACATATTACATGCTTGTCATTGACGTACACACATTGCTAAATACAGATCATCCAATCGACCCAATTCCTCGAATTTTCATGTGCTCCAGACCTCGTCCTTGCAAACTATCCATGTTTCGCCGAAGACAACACCAAACACCGGTGGGTGAGTTAAGTTGAGGGTGGAGGGAGCTCGTACTTCCACTTATCCTTTCCCTGCCATGGCCAAAGTTAAATGTTATGCTAGCGTCAAAGAGATGTCAATGAATTGATGATTTTGTCAATTCATTTGACAAATTGGATTGGAGGCCATATTTCACCCACTTTATGGCTGGACTGCTAATTATCCCTAGTCTGCACCACAATTAAGAGAAATACCACGTGTTAGTAGTTTAAATGAACCATGTCCTCGGTTTGAAAACTTAATGACAAGATGCCACGACTTTGTAGATCAATGGCAGGATGCCATCAATTAAGTGAGATGTGTGGAACCTTAAAAACATTTGGCATATGCCCCTGTTATTCATTTGTGGGCAAGCACTAGAGAAGACAGAACATGGAAGAGAACTTTATGTTTTGCCAGCCTGTGTGAAACGTGGGAAAACATCACGACAAGATGCCATGACTTTTAGAATGAACACATAGTGCCATCACTTGAGTGAGTATTGGAAGATCTAGACAACATGTGGCATTTTCTTCTTATTCACTTGTGGACGAGCATTTCTTAAAAAAGGAAATTGAACATAATGTTGTTTTTTTCCAGCAAGGTTCTATGAACATTGTCTCGTCTAAATCTAAGGCCATGATTTGTGAAATGTACTCACCCCTTGAACATGCTAAAGAACACTATTAAACCTCATTCCAATAATTTCATGTTTGATATTTGGAAGGGTGAAATAACCAGTACATTGACGTGGTGGAAGGGTTGATGCTGCCACATCCACTAGCGGAATTTATGCCCCCTACATCGAGCACTAAAAAAAGAAAAAGAACGAGGTATCAGGCGCCGCACGTCATGCTCGATGAGCGACATGCGTCGCCAATCGAGCATGGTGAGGAGGGTCATGTGACCCTCGCTTGATCGCAACCCTTGCTCCCTCACAAGATCGCGATCGCGAGATGACCCTTTATTCCCTTTCGACGCGCGAAAGCCCTACTACGATTCAGGGTCTTGTATGTTTTGCGTGGACTCCGCCCGCGTAAAACATAGAACCCTACATTGTAATAGTGTCATGCCAAACAAAGGGTGAACGGATATAAGTTGTGATGCAGAACGCGGTTTGAGAATTTGGGGGTTTGCGCCTCGGAGAAAAGAAAAGAAAAATTGGGTCATGGTTCGATCACGATTGAGCGAAAATGCCCATATCAATTTTTTTATGGCATACAAATGGTTACGCCAAACGGAGCATAGATCGTGAATAGGAAGAAGTTGCGAGGCAAAGCACAATTTAGAATTTGGGACACTTGAGCAATTTATAATTAGCGGTAAGTGTACTTTGATGACAAGAGTCGAAATGATCGAACATATATATACAAGTGTCGAGTTACGAATGAAGCATAGTGAGGGTCATTTGTTTGATTGTCAAGCAACGCATGCGGAGTCATGTCGTGAGTGGTTGGATTCGAGAAGGTCCACTGAGAAGTCGGGGGTCTTCGAGAATCGACGGTGAAGATGCGTGATGCATCTTTATAAATCCAGATTCGTCGTGATTCGTCAAGAAGTTATCCGAACGGTCGTGACACTTCTGATCGTAGGTTCGCGAGAGTGGTCGAAGTTATCTGAAGGTTGGGTAATATCCACTGATTGCGGGGAAGTTGGCCAGTTTGCTCTCTGCCGTCGGAGTGAATATCGCAGTCTTCGTGACACGAAGGACTGTTTGTGTAATAACACAAATACCCACTTGAGAAGATTAGGGACTCGTGTACATCTGGTACCTAACACTTCTCCCCTTTTAGCCGCGACGTCCCGGCGCGCATACAGATGTGGCCTGAAGACGGCGTTAGTAGCCGTCGATGAGATGATCGACGTCTCGGATGTTGTCATAGGATTCCCAGCTGTTATGCGCGGTGTCGTAGCTGTGCCACTTGACGAGATATTCTGGCGTCTTGCCTCATTGTTGGTGGCCGAGGATGTCCTCAATGACGTACTCCGTGTCTTCTTCCACCTGAACAGTAGGCAGAGGAGGGACATCTCTGCCAGGGAAGTACTCTCTGAGGTATCGGTAGTGCTTGAGCCTGCTGACATGAAGCACCGGATGAACTTGCATATTGTCGGGGAGTTTGAGTTGCGCAACCATAGGGGTTTCCATGCACTCGATCTCAAAAAGTCCCAACCATCGAGATTTGAGTTTCGAACAGTCTGATACTCGGAGCTTGATGTTCGTCGAGCTGAGGAAGACTCGATCGCCAGCGGCGAAGATGTTGTTGCTCCGATGTCGGTCAGCTACTCGCTTCATCACTGCTTGTGTCTTTGCGAGAGTCTCCCGTGTTCCCTCCCAGATGGTGGTGAAGTCGCGACGTTGAACATCGACTGTTGGAATATTGCTACCACTTTCTAGTCCGGCTGGCATGGCCGGAAGTTTGCCATACACCACATCAAATGGGGTCTTACCTATTGCGGTGGAAACTGCCGAATTATATGCGATTTCCGCGGTCAGGAGTTTTTGTGCCCAACGCGTCCCATGAGGTTCGCATAGTGTTCGGAGCAGTCGTTCGAGCGTCTGATTTGTCCGCTTGGTTTGACCATCATTTTGAGGATGAAACACCGTTGAAAGTTTAATTATGTTTCCGTAGCGAGTCATCAGTTCGCGCCAAAAATGGTTGGTGAATCGACCGTCTCTGTCGCTCGTGGTGGTTCTTGGTACGTCGTGTAGCCGCACAATGTTGTTTAGAAACAGCCATGCTATTCCCTCGACGGTGACGGTGGTCGTTGTTGAAACGAAGTGGGGCATTTTAGAAAACCTGTCGACGACCACGAGGATTGCGTTATACCCCTCGGGTGTAACCGGTAATCCCGTGACGAAGTCCATGAAGATGTCTGCAAATGGTTCCGTTGGAACAGGGAGCGACTGCAGAAGTCCGGTTGGCCTCGTGCGATGAGAGCTCTGTCGTTGACATGTGTCGTAGTTTTTCTAAAAGTTGGCCACGTCAAATTGCATCTTGTCCCACCAATGGTTTTTTGCCAGCTTCTTCAGCGTGTTGTCCTCTCCGAAGTGGCCACCTGGACCATTGTCGCGACATTCTTCGAGTAGCATTCAGCGAAGTTCGTCGTTTGGGGGAACGACCACTTGACGAGTGAAGCGTCGTCACCAGCAAGGAAAGTCGAAGTAGAATTTGGTTTTATCATATCTACCGTGTTGTCACAACCTCGTGCGAATAATTGCTCAAGGTACGGGTCTCACTTCAGTTGTAGGATTGTCACGTCGGTCATCAAATCTGGTCGGCGGCTGAGTGTGTCCGCCGGGTTGATTTTGCTTGGTCGGTTCTCGATTTTGTACTCGAACACAGACTCAAGGAACTCCATCCATCTGGTTTGATGCCGGCTGAGGTTTGGCTGCGTCTTAATATATTTCAACGCGTGGTGGTCGGTGCGCACGATGCATCGGCGACACTCCAGGTAGTATCGCCACGTCTTGAATGTGTGCACGACCGCTGGCATCTCTTTTTCATCAACCGCGTAGTTGAGTTCCAGTCCTCGCAGTTTTTGAGACATGTAGGCGACCGGTTTTTTGCCGTTGCCATGATCTTGTAGTAGAACCAGGCCAATAGCTCAGTCTAATGCATCCGTAGCCATGACGTAGTCGACCATTGGGTCGGCTAATCGTAGGGATGGGACCGAGGTTAGAGCGTTCCGTAAAGCGATGAACGCTTCTTGTTTGATGTCTCCCCACCGCCACTTGTTTTTTTCTCAAGTGATGTCATAAAGAAGCACTAATACGCGAGCGTAGTCCCGTACGAATCGCCGGTAGTAATTGCAGAATCCGAGAAAAACCTGGATTTCTCAAACATTGGTCGGCTTCGGCCAATGAGCGACTGCTGCCACTTTTTTTGGATCGATGGTGATCCGTTCGCCATTGATGACGTGACCCAAAATCTTGATCAAACGACAACCGAAGTCACATTTTGAGAGTTTTCCAAAAAAAATCTCTCTTTGTCAAACTTCAAGGACTTTCCAAAGATGTCCATCGTGCTCCTCCGAGATGCGGGTGTACACCACGATGTCATTGAGGTAAACCACGACAAAACTGTCGAGGTACGGACGGAAAATGTTGTTCATTTCCACCATAAATATTGCGGGGACATTTGTAAGTCCAAATGGCATGACCGTGAAATCGAAGTGTCTGTAGCGGGTTCGGAACACCGTCTTCTCGATGTCGGTGGCTGCTACGTATATCTGGTGGTATCTGCTGCATAAGTCAATTTTGTTGAAAATTTGGGCCCCTCGGAGTTGGTCAAAATGTTCATCTGCTCGAGGAAGGGGGTAATGGTTCTTGATGGTAGCATCCTTCAATGCCTGGTAATCCACGCACATCCGCATCTCGCCAGCTTTCATTTTCACGAATAGTACTGGTGCAGCGTAAGGTGATGTGGATGGGTGGATCAACCCCTGACCAAGCATCTCGTCGAGTTACTTTTTCAGTTCGGTCAGCTCATGATCGCTCATTTGATAGGCCCCTCGGACGGTAGGTCTACTGCCTGGCTTCAGTTCGATGCGATGGTCGATGTCTCGCTAAGGAGGTAAAGTTTTTTAGGAGTTCGTCGGGGAAGACGTTCACAAACTCCTTGATGAGTGGTGTAAACTTTTTGGGTACCATCGCGAATTTTGTCAAGGTCGATGAGGCTGATGAGACCAATGATGAGTCAGCTGTTGCCACTTCCGCTTCTCCCATTGGCTCGAGATATATGAGTCACGCACGAGCCCCTTGTCGTAGATAGTGCTTAGCCACGTTCAGCAGTATCGACTACACCGGTTGTCGCTTTTCGGCTTCTATGGCTTCCTCTACTGCTTCCATTGTCAGCTTCCATCCCGCACGTGGAGGTTGTCGTTTGGCGCAATCAATCTCCACGTAGACGTTGTTGTTGTTCCATGCAACGTGCGGGTTCTGCCGGTACAGGAAATTTCATCCAAGGATGATTTTGTGGTCACGCATTGGACAAGACCTCCATACCGTTACATCCCGTAGATCTCCCATTCAAAGTTGTAGTGGTTCTCGGAGTCTCCGTATCTGTATTCTCCCGTCGACGGTTTTTTCCTTCAAACACCCCTGGTTCGGTCTGCAAACCCAGCTTGCGAACCATGTCGTTGCTTACGAAGCTGTGTGAAGCTCCTCCATCTAGTAGCGCCGGTACCGTTCTGCGACTTCTGCATCCTCGAGACTGGACTTTTTGCAGTATCGCCGGTTGGTTGTCTTCGTACCCCTCGTTGAACTTTGCAATCTCAAAAATCCTCTACGATGATGTGGGCCATTCAGATGGGCGATCGTTTGGCACAGGTCGCTCCTCACGAACAAGAGTTGCGCCTTTCACTCTTGCCCTTTGTCATTTCCCGACCCACGTTTTTGTGACTTCCTCCCCTTTTTGGCCTGCTGCTTGCTCCGAAAAATGCATGTGATGTGCCCAGCTTTTCCACAATTGTAGCAGGTTCACGTGTCTCTCTGGTCGACGGCGTCCAGTTCCATCAGAGTCGAGGAGTCCTTCAATTGATTATTTCCATTTCCACGATCATTGTGGTTAGGAGGTCTCCAGCCGTAGGATTCCTGGATCCGAGCATTGCAGTCGGTGCTATCGATCCTTTCTGCTGTTGCAATCATCCGCGGCCAGTCTTTCTAGAAGCTGAAATAATGATTCCTCACCGGATATCTCGCTTGAGGCTATTGTTGTAGTGAAAATAGAGTTCGTCAGGGGGCGATGTCTGCTCCGGTGATAATCTCGCGGAATCTCCCTTTATACTCCGCCACGTAGGACTACTCACGTAGACACTGGAGCTTGTACCATGCATCAAACTTCTCGTTCAGTCGTCCAAAGCGTGCGAGCATCGTGCACTAAAATTCATTCCAGTCATTTTGTGGCGTCAACGCGTCTTGCCAATGTGGGTTGATGTGCTCCAAGGGTAGAACACCTGCACTCGGTGATGTGAGATGGGTGTCGTGGGCCGTTGATGATGCTGAGCTGGTCTCTTGTTGCCGTTGGATGTGAGAGACAGCTTCCTAGTACTGTTGTTGCTGGTGCGGCAGTACAAGCCGGCTGACAAACTCACTAGCACACACTGGTGGAGGTGAAAACAGTAAGGGGTTGGCTAGGGACACGAACACAAGTGTCAAAAGCTGCAAATACTGAATTGTGCAGAGAGAGATGACAACTGAGGCCTGAACAGCCTAAATAGTGTCACAGCCCTAGTGGATGTGCACACACACGGTGCACAAGGGCGTTATTTTATAGCAGGACAATACAGTGGCAAAAACAAAGTTTTGACCATAACTCCCTGTAGACACGTCAGAACGATGAGTTGTTTGAACCAGAACGGCCACATCAACGAGATCTACGTCTTGATAGGCTGCACACCTATGTGTTGTCCCACAACATGAATTTAAAAAGTACAAGAGTCTTCTGGGCGCCCGTCGCCACCGGCCCCCGGTCCTCTGCCACCGTCGCCAGTCTCAGGGATCTGCACGTGAATGGACATGAGCCGAGGGGTCACCATAAGCCGTGTACGACACACACAACAATACTCCCCCATGACCGGAGGGCAAAACACATCCATGCACATGCAGACACTGACGTTGTATAGAGCTGGAAATGCACAGCCGCTACAAGTAGCGAGCACAGAACACGCAAGGTGGCACATGAGGAATCAACCTACAGCAGGGATGTGGCAGAGTCCCACGGAGCGAGTGGCGGCATGAAACTTCAAACGACCCATAGCCTTGGTCAGAAAGGACCAAGGCAAGGATCTGCGCACTGTCTGTCAGTGCCCACATGGATGACTCGGATCTCACCACGATCAACCAGATCACGCACGAAGTGGTCCTCGACATTGATGTGCTTTGTGTGTGCATGGAACACACTTGAGTTCTTGGCGATGGCCTTCACGCTCATGTTCTCACACTGGAGAACCACAGGGGGAATGGACTGACGCAGTTCACGCAACAGACGGACGAGCCGGACACATTCCGTTGTGCCGGTGCCTAGAGCAACATACTTTGCCTCAGCAGTGTTGCGTGCGATGCAGCCCTGCTTCCCACTTCGCCAGGACACTACAGTGCCTCCAATTAGAAAGATGTAGCCGGTGCAACTCTTGTCATATGGACTCTACGCCCAGTCGATGTCTGTGTACCCATCAAGCACAACGGATACGTGTTCGTGAAAGCACAGGCCGAAGCGTGCAGTGGACAGGATGTAGCGCACACACCGGACTGCGGCCTCCAGTGTTTACTGGCATGGAGCCTATGAGAACTGGGCGAGCAGGTTGACAGTGAAGGCAATGTCGGGCCGTGTCGTTGTGGCCAAGTACATGAGCGAGCCGATGACTCGCAGGTACAGGGTCACCTCGACTGGCTCCCCCAGGTCAGCTGGGTCATCCACCTTCAGGGCGGCCTGCCCCTCAGGGGTCATGGGCGTGGAGGCCGTGCGGACGGTAGTGAGGAGGTCGGCAAAGCGCTCCCCCACAATCTCTGCGTAGCGTACCTGTTGGACGCGGAGTGTGCGACGGACACGATCGCACACGATCTCCATCCCCGAAAAGACAGAGGCCTCCCCAAGATCCTTCATCTTGTAGGCTGAGGTGAGAACGGCCTTGGTAGCGTTCAATGCTCCCAGGTTGGGCGAGGCGATCAGAAGATCGTCCACGTAGACGAGGATGGCAGCGAGCGGTGCTGGGGACTATGAGAGGAACAGGGATGGGTGTGCATCACTATGAACGTACCCAGCACGTCTCAACGTGCTGGTGATCTCCTGATTCCAGCATCGAGGTGACTGTTTCAAGCCGTACAAGGCCTTCTGCAGTCAGTACACTCGACCGGTACCATCCTCAAAGCCGGGTGGCTGGACCATGCACATTTCCCCCTCAAGGTCACCATTCAGGAACGTGTTGTTGACATCCATCGGATGGAGTTCCCAGTCGTGCTGTGCCGCCTGGCTCAGCAGTGTGAACGTGGTCGTCATCCGGCCAACAGGGACAAAGGTCTCGGTGTAATCTACGCTTGGGACCTGAGAGAATCCCTTTGCTGTCAGGCGCGCTTTGTAGCGCTCCACAGTGCCGTCTTGTTTCAGCTTCTTGCGGAGAACCCACTTGGCCTTCATGGCCTTGCGGTTCTTCAGCAGGTCCACCAGCTCAAAGACGCCGTGCTCTCATATGGCATCGAGCTCAGCCTGCTAGGCAGTGCGCCATTGCTCGGCGTCGGGGACTGAAAAAGCCTCAGGCAGACCGGTGGGGTCGGGAGACAGCACCGGTGCTTTGCGTGTAGCTAGGGCTTACACCGTAGAGGGAGGGTCGACCGTCACCATGGACTCAGCGGCGTCACGAGCAAGACCACGCTCATGAGCAAGTAGTGTTATACCAGTGACACAGCCAGGGTGAACCTCAGCGAGGCCGCGAGAACTCAGGCCGAGGGCCTTCATGCCCGGATGACCACTGACGACACTGCGCATGGGGCGTGGGCAGAGACGTCCACCGGGTGCTCGTGTGTAAGGGTCCGACGGGGCAGGAGTAGTGGGCACTGATAACTCACATGCCGGTGTGAACTGCACGGCCGGTGCGCCACTCGAGGCTGGTGTGGTCTCAACAGCCGGGGACGAGTCCACGGCAGACGTAGGCATGTCCACGGCCTGAGGCAAGGACGGCTCAGAGTCAAAAACGGACGCAGACGCAAGATCCGACAAAGACTCAGCTGCGGAAGCAGACGTAGGATCAGGCAGAGCCTCAGACGCGAAGGCAGACTCGGACGCAGACTCGGACACGGGTGAGAGCGAAGAGTCGGGGGCAAAGGAGCGAGCCGTAGATGGGGTGATGCTGGGGGTGCCAGTGGGCGCAGCCTCTGGGGACAGCCCCTGGGGTGTCGGCGACGGAGTGACCGTACTGGACGGGGGTACTGTGCCAACAGTGCCAGGAGCCTCCCCCACACTACGGGGTCCGGCACACCCAGAGGCATGAGCAGCACGCAGAGCGTGGATGCGAGCAAGGTCGCGGAAGGCGAGATGCTCGAAGAAGAGAGCATCACGGGACTCCACGATGCGGCGTCGCTTAGGATCCCATAACCACCAGGCCTTCGACCGCGGGGCGACGCCAATGAAGGCGCAGATGCGGCCCTGCGGAGAGAGCTTGCTCCCTTGCTGCTCCGGTGTGAACCAGACGTAGGCAAGGGAGCCCCAGACACGGGCCAGGCGCAGATCCACGTGACGCCCATACCACAGCTCGTAGGGCGTGCGGTGACCGGGGAGGGGACCGTGGGGAATACGGTTCCAGACCCAGGTCATGTACGCCATGCCCTCGAAGGCAAAGGCCTCAGGCATGGCGTTGTCAGCGCGCATGGCGTGGACTACATCCTCCATGGTATGGTTCCAGTGCACTGAGACACCGTTCTGCTGGGGGTGGCGGGAGCGGAGAGGTTGTGGAAGACACCAAGCTTGGTGAAGGAGTGGGCCATGTCACCGAGGTACTCGCCCCCGCGGTCCGAGCGAAAGGTGTGAAGGCGATGGGGAGTCTGGCACTCTGCCATAACCATCCAAATGCGGACTGCAAAGGCGGCATCGCTCTTCTGGCGCAGACTGTAAACCTAGCACATGCGCGTGAAGTCATCAGTCAACGTCAGGACGTAGCGACCGTGGTCCTCCTAAAACTCGACAGGGAGCGGACCCATGAGGTCGGAGTGGAAAAGCTCCAAGGGCCGACGAGCCTAGGAGACAGACACAGGATAGGTGGACCAGTGCATTTTACCTTCAGTACAGGCCAGGCAATCGGTCGTGGGCGGCGCCTCGAAGGATGCCGCATCAAGACCGAGAGCGGGCTGAGTGCAGAATAGCCTGTCGACAACCCCCAGGTGCACATGGCAGAGGCATCGATGAAGTAGACGATGGTGCTCGGGGGATAGAGCGCTAGTGATGAAAACACGAGTAGTGGAAGACGGAGGCAAGGGGGGGTGCACTCACATAGGACCCAGAGATGTGATACAGATCATCGACGACCGTCCCACTGAAAACGGTCTCCTCGGTGTCACGCACAAAGATGCAAGCACCAGTAGCTGTGTGCGTGACATCTAGGCCCATCTTGGTGCAAGCACGGACAGACAGCAGACTGAGATCCAGATCAGGGACAAAGAGGACGTCGGAGATGTATACGGGAGCAACGGGCCCGGTGAACTGCACAACCCCAATACCCTGGATAGGGAACTCATGGCCAGCTACAGTGTGAACAAAGCAAACAGTGCCAACAGGATGCACGACGACGAAGGTTTCTCGGCGACACATCATGTGGTGGGTGGCACCAGAGTCAACGACCCTGGTGGCGTCGGTGACACGCGTACAAGGGGCAACGTGGCACTCGGCGACGGAACAAGGTGCGGCAGTAGGTTGCTCAGTGGGGGACACAACAAGGCGACCAGCGAAGCACACATGAACAGGTTGCAACCAAGACATATCATCAGGTCCGTCACGCGTACACGGCTGGGCATGGGGACCGCCATAGGCATAATCACGTAACGACACAGACAGTCCACAGGCCGTAGGACCCCTTGACTCAGTCAGCTCACTCGCACCTCCTTGAGATGACCGTAGGGCGAGAAGCTGGTGCAACTCGGTGATTTTTCAAACGCGTTCGGCGAGCGCCTGGTCGCGGGGATCCGTGGAGCAAGACGAATTTTGGGTTCGCTCGAGAGTTGAGAATTTCTCTCGACGAGTACCGCTTCAAGCGCGCTTGTGTTGCGAAGAGCCTCCATTGTGATGTTGAGTTCTTGGAGCAGGTGGTTTTTGATCCCTTCGAGTGTGGAGATCCTGTTCGCTCGTTCCTCGTTGATCTGCGCCTGTCGTCCCATGCCACCTGTCGTCCCTGTTGTCATCGTCGAGGTAGTTGGTAGGGACGGCTAGTTTGTCGCCGTTGAGTCCGTGATCGGATTGGTCACTGAGGCCGTAGGGGTTGTTCCAGCTACCGCAAAGCCTGCCACGCCAGCATTTGTTGTCGCTTCAGGGTTCGCGTGCATCGGCACGTTCTGCTCCTCCATTGCCGAAGTCGTCGCCAAAGACCCGTTGCTGGTCGTCACTTGCGCGCTCGCTCGCCTCACGTCATAGTTGCGAAGTCAGCAAAGTCTTCACATGCAAGATGCGTTGACAGCTTGTGTGAGGTAGTCCTCTGGATGAGTGCGAAGGAGTCCTCTGGATGAGTAAATTAGTCGGATGCCTCTCCAGCACCGTTACGCTCCGATACCAAGTGTTACGCCGAACAGAGTGTAGATGGTGAACAGGTAGAAGTTGCGAGGCAAAACATGATTTAGAATTTGGGACACTTGAGCGATTTATAATTAGCGGTAAGTGTACTTCGATGAGCGGTAAATGTCAAAATGAGGTAACATATACATACAAGTGTCAAGTTTCGAATGAAGCATAGCTGGGGTCGTTTGGTCGATTGTCGAGCGATGCGTGCGGAGTCGCGTCGTGTGTGGTTGGATTCGAGAAGGTCCGTCGAGAAGCAGGGGTCTTCGAGAATCAACGGTGAAGATGTGCAATGCATCTTTATAAATCCAGATTCTTCATGATGCGTCAAGAAGTCGACAGAAAGGTCGTGACACTTTTGATCGTAAGTTCGCGAGAGTGGTCGAAGCTGTCGGAAGATACGGTAATATCCACTGAGGGCGGGGCAGTTGGCCAGTTTGCTCTCGGTCGTTGGAGTGAAAATTGCGGTCCTTGTGACGCGATGGGCCATTTGTGTAATATAAAAATGCCCACTTGAGAAGATTAGGGACTCATGTACGTCTGGTACGTAACACAAACCACCACTGGTTTACAAGGAAAACACTTTCAAATCGGACCCCGAATTACATTTGGGGTGGAGGGTTTTATGTTTTGCGCGGGCATCAACTAGGCCCACGGTAGCCGGACCCAGCAGATTTCCTTTCAACGCATGGGGTGTCTTGGAGCCCCCTTGCAAACCTCATGCAAACCCCTTCCTCGAACTATCACAATGACTTTGAAAGTGGGATTTGTACTGTTCGAGGTGTGTGATGACGTCATCACTCCGACACTGCATTTCATGTAGCGACATCATGGTGTTCGCTTGCTCTTTTGGGATGCGTCGTCGTTTTTCTTCGAATTATGGATATATCAGTGTTAAATTTTAAATGCGCTGGTTATGACGTTTGTAGAGAGTGGTTACTGGATATCGGGGACATATATGAAACATCGATGGATATATGGTCACACCCCCGTATTTGGAAAGACCACTAACGGTAGTATAGCCGTCGGGAGATGAGATGCAAGTTAATTGACCATGCAATTGTCGTTGGAGTATAAAAAACTAGTTAAGTCAATGCAGTTTTACCCACAGTAATGAGAGACAGCTCCTAGCATTGCTGTCGCTAGCGTGGCAACGCAAGCCAGCTAGCTAATTCACTAGCACGCACATGTGGAGGTGAGAACAGCAAGGGGTTGGCTAGGGACACAAGCACAAGTGTCAGAAGCTGCAAATGTTTGAAATGTGCAGAGAGAGAAATGACAACTGAGGTCTGGCCAACCTAAATAGTGCCACGGACCTAGTGGATGCACACACACACACGGCGCACAATGGCGCTATTTTTCTAGCAGGACAAAACAGTGGCAAAAACACAGTTTTGGTCAAAATTCCCTGCAGACACGTCTGAACGACGAGCCGTTTGAACCAGAACGGCCACGTCGACGAGATCTACATCCTGATAGGCTACACGCCTACGTTATCTGACACAGCACGAGTCTACAAAATACGGAAGTCTTCTGGGCGCCCGTCGCCACCGGCTGCCAGCCTGCTGCCGCCGTCGCCAGTCTCAGGGATCTGCACGTGAATGGACATGAGCCGAGGGGTCACCGTAAGCTGTGTACGACACACACAACAACACTCCCCCATGACCGGAGGGCGAAACACGTCCATGCACATGCAGACACTGACGTTGTACAGAGCAGGAAACGCACAGCCGCTGCAAGCAGTAGGTACAGCACATACAGGGTGGCACATGAGGAATCAACCTGCAACATGGGTGGGGCAGAGTCCAACGGAACGAGTGGCCGCATGAAACTTCGAACGACCCAGAGCCTTGGTCAGAAAATCCGTGCACTGCCTGTCACTGCTCACGTGGATGACTCGGATCTCACCACGATCAACCAGGTCACGCACGAAGTGATGCTCGACATTGATGTGCTTCGTGCGTGCATGGAACCCACCTGAGTTCTTGGCGATGGCCTCCGCGCTCATGTTGTCACACTGGAGAACCACGGGGGGAATGGAATGACGCAGTTCACGCAACAGACTGACGAGCCAGACACATTCCGCTGCACCGGCGCCTAGGGCAACATACTCTGCCTCAGCAGTACTGCGTGCGATGCAGCCCTGCTTCCCACTTCGCCAGGACACTACAGTACCTCCAATGAGGAAGATGTAGCCGGTGCGACTTTTGCCATATGGACTCCACGCCCAGTCGCTGTCTGTGTACCCATCAAGCACAACGGACACCTGCTTGCGAAAGCACAGGCCGAAGCGTGCGGTGGAAAAAATGTAGCGCACACACCGGACTGCGGCCTCCAGTGTTTGCTGGCGCGGAGCCTGCGAGAACTGGGCGAGCAGGTTGACAGTGAAGGCAATGTCGGGCCTTGTTGTGGTGGCCAAGTACATGAGCGAGCCGATGACTCGCAGGTACAGGGTCACATCAACTGGCTCCCCCAGGTCCGCTGGGTCATCGACCTTCAGGGCGGCCTGCCCCTCAGGGGTCATGGGCATGGAGGCCGTGCGGACGGCCGCGAGGAGATCGGCAAAGCGCTCCCCCACGGTCTCTGCGTAGCGTCCCTGATGGACACGGAGTGTGCGACGAACACGGTCGCGCACGATCTCCATCCCCAAAAATACAGAGGCCTCACCAAGATCCTTCATCTTGTAAGCCGAGGAGAGAACGGCCTTGGCAGCATTCACTGCTCCCAGGTCGGGCGAGGCGATCAGAAGATCGTCCATGTAGACGAGGATGGCAGCGAGCTGTGCTGGGGACTGTGAGATGAACAAGGATGGGTCAGCATCACTCTGAACGTACCCAGCGCGTCTCAGCGTGCTGGTGATCTCCTGGTTCCAGCAGCGCCGTGAATGCTTCAGGCCATACAAGGCCTTCCGCAGCCGGTACACGCGACCGGTGCCATCCTCAAAGCCAGGTGGCTGGACCATGTAAATCTCCTCCTCAAGATCCCCATTTAGGAAGGCGTTGTTGACATCCATCTGATGGAGTTCCCAGTCGTGCTGTGCCACCTGGCTCAACGTGAGTGTGGTCGTCATCCGCCCAACTGGGGCAAAGGTCTCGGTGTAGTCCACACCAGGGACCTGAGAGAAGCCCTTTGCTGTCAGGCGCGCCTTGTAGCGCTCCACAGTGCTGTCTGGCTTAAGCTTCTTGCGTAGAACCCACTTGGCCTTGATGGCCTTGCGGTTCTTTGGCAAGTCCACCAGCTCAAAGACGTCGTGCTCGCGGATGGCATCAAGCTCAGCCTGGCAGGCGGTGCGCCACTGCTCAGCATCAGGGGCCGACAAGGCCTCAGGCAGACTTGTGGGATCGGGAGCCAGCACTGGTGCACTCCGTGTAGCCAGGGCATATGCTGCAGAGGGAGGGTCGATCGTCACCATGGACTCAGCGGCGTCACGAGCAAGACCGTGCTCATGAGCAAGTAGTGCCGCACCAGTGGCACAGCCAGGGTGAACCTCAGCAAGGCCGCGCGCACCGAGGCCGAGGACCTTTGTGTCCGGATCACCACTGGCGACACTGCGCGTGGGGCGGGGGCGGAGACGTCCACCGGGTGCCTGTGTGTAGGGGTCCGACGGGGTAGGAGCAGTGGGCGCTGCTGACTCACATGCCGGTGTGGACCGCACGGCAGGCGTGCCACTCGAGGCTGGCGTGGCATCACCAGCTGGGGTCAGGCCCACGGCAAACGCAAGCACGTCTGTGACCGGAGACAGGGACAGCTCAGCGCCAGACACGGATGCGGGCGCAGGATCAGACTGAGCTTCAGACGTAGAAGCAAACGCAGGGTCAGACTCAGTCTCAGACGCGGAAATAGGCGAAGGATCAGGCAGAGCCGCAGACGCGGAGGCAGACTCGGACGCGGACGCGGACACGGGCGAGCGCGGAGAGTCAGGGGCAGAGGAGCGAGCCACAGATGGGGCGGGGCTGGGGGTGCCGGTGGGCACAACCGCTGGGGACAGCCGCGAGGGTGCCGGCGACGGAGTGACCGCACTGGACGGGGGCACTGTGCCAACCAGACTAGGGGCCTCCCCCACACGACGGGGACCGGAACACCCGGGGGCATGAGCAGCACGCAAAGAGTGGATGCAAGCAAGGTCGCGGAAGGCGAGATGCTCGAAGAAGAGAGCGTCACGGGACTTCACGATGCGGCGGCGCTCGGGGTCCCAGAACCGCCAGGCCTTTGACCGCGGGGCGACGCCAACGAAGGCGCAGAGGCGGCCTCGCGGAGAGAGCTTGCTCTCCTGCTGCTCCGGCGTGAACCAGACGCAGGCAAGTGAGCCCCAGACACGGGCGAGGCGCAGGTCCGCTCGACACCGATACCACAACTCGTAGGGCGTGCGGTGACCTGGGAGGGGACCGTGGGGAATGCGGTTCCACACCCAGGTCATGTATGCCATGCCCTGAAAGGCAAAGGCCTCAAGCATGGCACTGTCGGCGCGCATGGCGCGGACCGCATCCTCCATGGTGCGGTTCCAGCGCTCGGAGACACCGTTCTGCTGGAGGGTGGCGGGAGCAGAGAGGTTGTGAAAGACACCGAGCTCTGTAAAGGAGCGTGCCATGTCACCGAGGTACTCGCCGCCACGGTCCGAGCGAAAGGTCTAAAGGCGGTGGGGAGATTGGCGTTTGGCCATGACCAGCCAGATGCGGACCGCAATGGCTACATCGCTCTTCTGACGCAGGCTGTAGACCCAGCGCATGCACGTGAAGTCATCAGTCAACGTCAGGACGTAGCGACCGCGGTCTTCCTGAAACTCGACAGGGAGCGGACCCGTGAGGTCGGAGTGGACAAGCTCCAGGGGCCGACGAGCCCTGGAGACAGACGTAGGATAAGTAGACCGGTGCATTTTTCCCTGAGCACAGGCCAGACAGTCGGTCGTGGGCGGCGCCTCGAAGGACGCTGCATCAAGACCAAGAGCAGGCTGAGTGCGGACCAGCCTATCGACAGCCCCCAGGTGCACATGACAAAGACGTCGATGCAAGAGGCGGTGGTGTTCGGGGGACAGAGCACCAGCGACGAAAACACGGGCAACGGAAGAGGGAGGCAAAGGGGGTGCACTCGCAGAGCACCCAACAATGTGATACAGATCATCGACGACCGTCCCACTGAGGACGGTCTCCTTGGTGTCGCGCACAAAGATGCGAGCATCGGCAGCCGTGTGCGTGACACCGAGGCCCATCTTGGTGCAAGCACGGACAGACAGCAGGCTGAGTTCCAGATCAGGGACAAAAAGGAC
>SZWC01001447.1:125565-136033 GCA_023375785.1 Penium margaritaceum
AGCATGCTCCAAGACGCGGAGCTCCCGCCAACCTTCTGGGCGGAAGCGGTCAACACTGCCGTGTACCTGAAAAACCGGAGTCCCACGCGCGCGGTGCCGCTGATGACACCGGAGGAGGCGTGGACGGGACGCAAGCCAACAGTGTCGCACCTGAAAGTCTTCGGGTGTGGCGCATTCGTGCATGTGCCTGCCGGCAGCCGTAACAAGCTGGACGCAAAGTCGGTGAAGGCCGCCTTCCTCGGCTACGACACCATGGGATACCGCCTCTATAACCTCGCTGCTCGCAAGATCATCCGCAGCCGCGACATCGTCTTTCAAGAGGACGTGAAGGGCTGGACTTGGAGCCCTATGACTGCTGTTCCACTTGCTCCCGCACTTGTACCTGAAGTGGGAGAAGTACCGGTAGCAGAAGAGGGCGGTGCGGAAGATGGCGATGACAGCGGCAACGACAAGGAGGTGGAGGGAGCTGAGAAGGAGAAGGAGCCGGCAGCGGAATCTGATGAGGAGGAGCAGCAAAGCAACACACAGCAGCTGCCACGACGGTCTGCATGTCTCAACAAAGGTGCAAAGGACAGTGGGGAGCCGCTGAGGCGATCCGAGCGCCTCGCAAACAAACAAAGGCCGCTGGAGGAGCTGGTGAACCTGTGCACTGTTCCACCACAAACGGAGTCGTCTGACCTCGAGCTTCTCTTCCTCACAGTCACCGATGACCCAGCCACATTCGCTGAAGCCATGCGCAGCACCGAGGCGGCAGATTGGCATGCCGCAGTAGATGAGGAGTATGGTGCGCTCATGAAGAACGCCACTTGGACTCTTGAGGAGGCTCCACGCGGCAGCCGGGTGATTGGGTGCCGGTGGATCTTCTGGCGCAAGCGTGGTGCGGATGGTAAGGTGCTCAGGTACAAAGCACGGTTGGTTGCAAAGGGGTATGCACAGAGGGTGTGGATTACAATGAGAAATTTGCACCTGTCGCTAAGTTCCCATCCATCCGAGCGATCATTGCTCTTGCTGCTGCTATGGACTGGGAGGTGCACCAAATGGATGTGACGTGTGCATTTCTGAATGGTGACCTCGAGGAGGATGTGTACATGGAGCAGCCGGAGGGCTATGTCGTGGAAGGGAAGGAAGGTTTGGTGTGCAAGCTTGTGAAGGCCCTCTACGGCCTGAAGCAAGCCCCGCGAGCATGGTACCACAAGATGGATGAGCAGCTGGCTGGCCTTGGCTTTGTGCGCAGTGAAGCTGACCATGCAGTCTATGGGCGCACTCAAGAGGCAAGCCAGATCATCATCTTGCTCTATGTTGATGATCTGCTCATTGCATCTGACTCCAAGTCTCTTTTGGACGATGTGAAGCAGTCCCTTGCTGCCAGGTTCGACATGAAGGACATGGGAGAGCTCAGTTACTACGTTGGCCTTCAGGTCAAGCGCGACCGGCAGCAGCAGACTTTGGAGTTGTCGCAGAGCATGTACGTGAGCGACATTGTCAAGCGCTTCAACATGGCAGGAGCGCGCAAAGCAACAACACCACTGGAAGTGGGAGCGAAGCTGAGCATGACGCAAACTCCCCGCGGCATGCACGAGTGCAGCCGCATGGAAGCAGTGCCGTACCAAGCAGCAGTTGGAAGCCTCATGTATGCAGCAGTCGGCACGCGCCTCGACATCAGCCAAGCAGTGGGAGTGTTAAGCAAGTTTTGCGCGAATCCGGGCGTGCCGCATTGGGAGGCGGTCAAGCGCGTGTTGCACTACCTCGACAGCAACAACAGCCTTTGCCTCACCTTCAACGGCAACAACAGCCCCATCCTCATCGGCTACAGTGACGCAGATTGGGGAGGTGACTTGGACACAAGGAGGTCGACCAGTGGTTTCGTGTTCGTGCTCGGGGGAGGTGCAATCAGCTGGAGGATCAAGAAGCAAGAGTGTGTTGCCCTCTCCTCAACCGAAGCAGAGTACATCGCCCTGAGTGAAGCAGCAAAGGAAGCCGTGTGGCTGCGTGAGCTGTTGGCAAGCCTTGGACAGCAGCAGACTACAGCGACCACCATCTACTGTGACAACATGAGCGCCATTTCTCTGACCAAGAACGCCGAATTTCACGCCCGCACCAAGCACATCGACCTGCGGTACCACTTCATCCGTGAGCTCGTGGCAAAGCAGGTGGTGCGGATCAAGTTCTGCCATTCAAGCATGATGGTGGCAGACTTCCTGACCAAGCCACTGGCAGCGCACCGCTTTCAGCAGCTGAGGGGACAGTGCGGACTTATGTGAATTTTTATTCTCGCAAAGTGGGAGAATGATGGATATGAGTGCCAGAAAGTGACAAGAAATAGGTTGCTTGATAAAAATCATCTGGCATGAAATTTGCGTAGAGGATGTTTCACAGGTTCTAACGCACTTTGCGGAACTCAATTCGGAGTCCGTTTGAGTGAGATATGGATTTCCAAAGTTTAGAGATCATGAGTCGGGTTCAAGTGACAACCTGAGCACTTTGAACTCAAAAGGCGGCAGGATTATTGGCCAGGATGGCTGAGGGCGGCCTTCAAGGAGAAAAGATGGCTGGAGGATGTCCAAGAGACTTCAAGGAAGGACCAGTCCACGATTATTAGCCATGCAGGCCATGCGAGACATAATTCTCTTGTGTGACAAGGTGACTGCCGCTCATCCCGCTAGGCTAGGAGTGTGCTAGAGGGTGAGCTTTGAAAGAGTGGATCTCAGTGCTCCCTTAGCCAAATGAGTCATATAAGGGCTTGTTAGAAAGCTGTGATGATGTACTTTCTCACTCAAGAGTCGATTCAGACATTCGCATTCTCTGCAAGCCTACATTTGCTTCCGTAATTTCTGTCTGTGCAACGTGCAACTCCCTCTCACAAACAGTTGGTCCTGCCTAGGCGGCTCTTAGTGAGCCTGATCACCTCCCTGAGGGCTGCCCCAGTTTACATCAATGCAGAGATAGCTCCCCCTGTCACGTGCGAGTCGGTTCCCATGCTCAAAGACAAAGTGGTGTCTCCGGTTGCGACTCCTCATGTCAAGGTCATACTCGGAACTCGTACAAGATCCTCCTTGAGTATAGGTGTACCAGATGCTGCTGGCGGAAGGCTTCTGCCGATAGCAGTGATGATCCCCTCCTTTGAGAATTGCTCACGCGCTGCCATCATCTCTTGCTGTAGCATGTCTACACGCTCCTGCAGATCAGCATAATTTGCCTCAGACATGTCGAGGTGGTCCATGTCAACCTGGTGTAGGATAAACTCTGCCTCACTAGATGCTGCACACTCAGACTGCACAACTCGTAAGTACAGTTCCATCTGCATCTCTACTGCTGAAGATGATGGAACTGGTACTGCTGCATCCTCCTCGGGGTCAACCAAGCTTGCAATGTGCTCAGACGCTGGAACATCGGATGCAGCTATAGGTGTTGCATCCACATCATAGCTTGTGTCTGTCATGCGAGGAGTGAGCGGTCGCATGCCGAGAGAGAAGGAGAAGGAGGAGTCTTCAGAGTCCGTGGAGCATGTGGAAATGTCGTCTGTGCAGGTACTGCCACTCTCAGCATCGATGTGATCAGCAGGATCACCAACAGGTGAAAACGAGGGGGCAAAACTCAGCTCCTGCTGATGAGGTGACTCCATCCGCGTGTACGGATCTGCTCCAGTGTCCTCGACTGTCGCCGTAGTGGACACAGGTGTGCAGGACTCCGGCTCGACAGTGCCCTTCAAGGCGACGAACAAGCGTGGCTGGCGCTCACGCACTGTCTCGCCGGGAAGGCTGGTCGCTGCCACCTGCTTGATGATAGAGTGAGGACCACCATCTAACTCCGTCATGTATGTCGCTGCTCCGTCGTGTACACGGGAACCCAGAGACTCGGGGAACATGGGTGACTCCTCACGCTCAAGCCGGTCCTCAGGTAGCGCAGATGACACGGTGAAGCCTACTGAGTCTGCTACAACACGTGTCCCAATGAAACCTCTCAGATCTACTGCTCTCAAGAATGCCTCAACCTCCAAAAGACCAACCGGTCGACTCTGCTCATGCACTGCGACTGCTGTCGTACTGGTGTGAATCTCGTGCGCCAACACCCCCGGAGATCCGTATGGGGCATCCCCATCCGCACGATACTCGTGTGCCACCACCAGGCCACCACCGGTCGGAGTCGCGAGTGGCACCGCCCAAGCACGCGGCACCTGCACTCCTCCTGATGCAACCTGCTACTGTAGAACATCCGGCTCCTGCCCCAGCGAAGATGTCGAACTCGATGACATACATGTCTCAAGCCCTGCAACCTCCGCCGGACTCGTGTGAACCTGCTGCACACACTCTCCCAAAAGTCATGTAGATGCATCCCGATCCATACGAGACTTATGTGCCACCGCCGGGCCTCCACCGGTCGGAGCCGCGAGTGGCACCGCCCAAGGACGCCGTGTCTACGCTCCTGATGTAACGTGCTGCTGTGGAAGATCTGGATCCAGCCCGGACGTGGAAGGCGAGCTCGATGACACGGAAGTTTCCACCATGAACACCATGTCGGGATCGGACACCACGCCATGTGCTGTCATCGTATCATCTGAGTCTGCCTGAGCTGACGCTCGGGCACCACGGCTCGGCGCGAGTGCGGATCCTGTCGCTACGGTCAGATGAGGCAATGCGCGGTGACCACACTCCCCCTCGACAGGTACAGCAATGGAGGCCGAGGAGGTGGAGGATGTATCAAAACCGACGCGAGCACGGCGTGCGGAGCGTTGACACCGACGTTGCGGGGTCACTCGACTGGAACGTCTGTATGAAGACATGTCATCGCGAGGTGGCGTCGTGGTCGCAACAGAGTGGTGGAGCGAAAGGATGGTGGCAGCCTGGGACTTGCTGGCACGTGGAGCTGAAGGTACACCATCGGATGAGTAAGGAGGAGAGGATGGAGGAGATGTGATCGAAGAGGCCGTCGAAAAACAAGTAGAAGAAGCACGCTCAGTGACGACGAGGTCACAGAGCCGCTGCACCGTCTACCGTAGGCCATGGATCTCGGCGAATATGCTCCGCAGAGGTCCAGCTAGGGGATCTACAAACGCCGGCAGATCCGTATGCTGTGGAGGACGCAGGCTCGGACGAGGCTGTAGCCAAGGTGGATGCCAGCCGGGAGGGCGCATCCAGCAGCGACGCCAACCATGACGTCCATTTCCACAGTAGTAACAGGCGAACGCGGAGGACGCTTGCTCAGATGTCCGCACACTCATCTTGTGCGCTGGACGATGGATAGGTGTTGGGAAAGGAGCCATCCGGCTCAGTTTCGGGTCCACAAGAGCAAGTTCCAGGAAGCTACCAGATGCCTACTCCGATCGTCGATCTGACTTCACCATTGGAAAGATCAGGTGGCGAATTGTCTACGGTCCAAGTTTCAGCCCGATCCAACGGTCGGATTGGGAGATATCAATTTTCGAAGTTTTGGGGGTCATGGACCGTCGATGTCTGGGTGGGCATGGGTGATGGCTCCATGCCTTAGCCTGAGAAAAGAAAAAGGCAAGAGGTCCAGGGTCAGGACCTGATGGGAGAAATATCCAAAAAGGTCCTTGGTCTTAGGATTGCCTTNTTGGCGAGTGCGATTGCGCTCTGGTTGTCGACGCGCACAGGAACTGGAACCACTGCACTCCCTCTCATCTCTGCCATAAGACGTTGGAGCCAAACTGCTTCCTTGGCTCCAAAGCTGAGAGATACGTACTCAGCTTCTGTACTCGAGGTGGCCACGACCACCTGCCGCTTGCTGCACCAGCTGATGGCTCCACCATTCATGAGGAACACATGTCCGGAGATGGACTTGCGGTCCACAGGGTTTGAAGCCCAATCTGCGTCTGTGTAGCCGATGATGCTGTTGTCATTGCCGTTGTAGGTGATGCCAATGTTGATGGTTCCAGCAAGGTAGCGGAAGATCCGCTTCACTGCCTTCTGGTGCTCCGGTCCGGGATTAGCCATGTGCTGGCTTACAGCGCTCACAGCCTGTGCTAGGTCCGGCCTGGTTGCCACCATCAGGTACATGAGACTGCCGACGGCGCTCTGGTACTTCTGTCGCTCAGCTGCATTTGCTTCTCCATTGAAGCTCACGAGGTACTGCCGCGTCTCCAGCGGCGTGCCGATGGGTTTTGCATCTGCCATGCCGAGCTGCTGTAAAACATCCATGCCGAGCTGCTGTAAAACTCCATCATTTTGAGTGATTGAACAACCATTCTTCAGCACAATTGATGCCCTTCCAATCACACATGCTCGCTGCTCCAAGGCTCCCTCTCTCCTCCAGATCCAACATTTGGTATCAGAGCCAAGTTCTGCCACTTTTAGCCAGCACAGGCCGTCACTTTGAGAGTGACGGGTTGGGGTGAAACCTTCACCAAATTTGACGATCGACCACAGNTTAGCCTCCATGGCTAAGTGGTGTGGCTTGTGAGAGGGCTGACTTGCCCAAGCTCTAGCTCTATATGTACTCCATCATTTTGAGTGATTGAACAACCATTCTTCAGCACAAGTGATGCCCTTTCAGTCCCACATGCTCGCTGCTCCAAGGCTCCCTCTCTCCTCCAGATCCAACATTTGGTATCAGAGCCAAGTTCTGCCACTTTTAGCCAGCACAGGCCGTCACTTTGAGTGACGGGTTGGGGTGAAACCTTCACTAAATTTGACGATCGACCACAGGATCTTCAAGTTCAGAAGACAAGCTTTCCAACGAGCCCAAGATCGCGAAGATCCAACGGTCGGATTGAGAGTTCTGCTCAAAACGAGGTCGGCCAGGGCTACACTCTTCTCTATGAGTAAGACTGTCGCCTTGTGATGACCATAACTCTCTTGTTTCTTTGTCAAATTTAAAAAGTGGCACATGCGAATTGTAGTATTTTTCCTAGGCTTTCCATTGGTGCAAAAATATTTGCATTCCATCGATTCGTTTGGGAGAAACGCCGTTTACAAGCTGGCTGGCCTGAGTTGGAGTAGGAGCAGAAGCATACCCTGTTTTCAAGAGGGCATATCTTTTGAAATCCCCTGTTGATGACCCTGTTTTATGGGTCGATCTGAAAGGTTTTGAGCTGAATTTTCCAGTGGTGGGCTCAGTTTTTTAAAATTCCCAGTCTGCTGGCATCTACAGTCCATTTTCTGTCAGACAGATTTCTGGCAGAAGTAGCAGCAGAAGCAGGGGTAGCGCCGCCATCCAAGGGCAGCGCTGAGCATCACCAAGGCTCAAAATGGCAGCAGCTGGCATTGTGACAGCAGCCCAGCCTTTGGAGAGGCTGGAGGGACGCGCGAACTTCACGTTTTGGAAGATCCGTACCCGCCTCCTTTTGGAGGAGAGGGGCTTGTGGGAGGTGGTGAGCGGCGACGAGCCGGCTCCAGTTCCGCAGGCAAAAGGCATCACCGCAGCGCAGGTGGTGGCGGGGAAGACGCCGCAAAAAGGTGCAGCTGATGCGGGTTCTTCTGCAGCTGTACCAGCGACGTATGAGGAGTGGAAGAAGAAGGACAGGCAGGCCTATAGGTTGCTTGTCAACACCATCTCCAACCCGCATCTTCAGTACGTGAGTGACAAGGCTACTGCAAAGGAGGGGTGGGACACATTGTGCAAGAAGTATGAGAGCAAGGATCCTGCATTCCTCATGCTTTTGGAGGAAAAGATGATGGCGCTGAAAATGCAGGGTGGTGAAGGGATGGAGGCATATCTGGACAGGGCTAAGGAGCTGGCGAAGCAGCTGAGAGCGGCCGGCAACCCTATGGAAGAGACGCGCTTCATCCTCCTCTTGCTGAGGGGACTCCCAACCAGCTACGACACAGTGCGAGAGACGCTGGAGTGCCAGCCAACTCTCGACCTCGATTTCATCTGCACACACCTGGTGCAGGTGGAATTGCGTCGCAATGCAGCAAAGCGCAATGGCGGCGGCAGCAGTGAAGCAGCTTTTGTAGCCACAAGCTCACGTAACCAGCAGCAGCAGTCTGGGCAGCAAAGAGGCAAGAAGAAAGGCAAATGCCACTACTGCCAGAAAGAGGGACACTACAAGAAGGAGTGTTTCAAACTCAAGAGGGACCAGAAGGAGCAGCAGCAGCAGCAGCAGCAAAAGCAGACGTCTCCACAGCAGCAACAGCAGCAGTCACAGCAGCGTCAGCAACAGCAGCAGCAGCAGAACCAGGCAGGAGTACGCCACTTTGGCAACATGAACGTGGCGAAGGAGGTGCGCGACCGTCTCTTCATGGCGAAGTCTGACATGTCGCAGATGGAGAAAGCGGATCTCGCATGGTACAAGGACTCAGGGTGTACCAAGAGCCTGACGCACCACAAGGAGTGGTTCACACAGCTGCTGTCCATCCCTCCCCGTCCTATTGCAATGGGTGATGATCGTATGGTGTATGCTGAGGGGATTGGGATTGTGGAGATGTGGTTGGAGACCCCACGTGGCATTGAAGTGGGAGTGTTCCATGGCGTGCTGTACGTACCTAATGCTGCATTCAACCTCTTCTCAGTCTCCTCTCTTACAAACACAGGACTGCGCGTCGTCTTCGATGATGACTATGGCTACATCCTCAACAAGGATACAGGAGAGGAGTTGGCCAGGTCGGGGAAGGAGGGCGACATGTACCGCCTGCTGGGGGCGACCAAGATCCCGCGTGAGCAGAGTCTTGCAGCAGTGGTGCAGGCGACAGATGGCGAGATCTGGCATGCGCGCTACGGCCACATCGGCATGCGCGCCTTGCAGCAGCTTCAGGCAAAGCAGATGGTGCGTGACCTGCCTACCATCTCTAACTTTGAGCAGTTGTTGTGCATCGGCTGTTTGGAGGGGAAGCAGCACTGGGAGGCGTTCTCTGGAGCAGGAGAGCGTGCAAAGGAGGTGCTGGAGCTGGTCCACACAGACTTGTGTGGGCCAATGCAGACCCAGAGCTTTGGAGGCTCTAGGTATTTTCTGACCTTCATTGATGATTTCAGCCGCTACACTGCTGTGTACTTCCTTCCTTCCAAGGACCAGTGCTTTGACAGGTTCAAGGAGTTCAAGGCCATGGTGGAGAACCAGACTGGCAAGAAGATCAAGGCGCTGCGCAGCGATCGCGGTGGAGAGTACCTGAGCAAGGAGTTCCAGGACTACCTCGCAGCAGCTGGCATCAAGGCGCAGCGTACCGCGCCGTACTCGCCGCAGCAGAATGGTGTAGCAGAACGCGCCAACCGCACCATCGTTGAGTCGGCGCGCTCCATGCTGCACGCGGCGCGGCTGACCTACGACTTCTGGGCCGAAGCCGTGAGCACTGCGGTCTACATCAAGAATCGCAGTCCCACCAAGGCGCTGGAGCAGATGACACCGTACGAGGCGTGGTTCGGCAAGAAGCCGAGCGTGGGTCATCTCCGAGCATTTGGCAGCCTGGCGCACATGCACGTGCCCAAGGAGAAGCGGCAGAAATGGGATGCAAAGAGTGCGCAGATGCTGATGATTGGCTACGACGTGGCAAGCAAGGCCTATCGCCTCTACGAGAGGGATACAGGCCACGTCATTATCTCCAGGGATGTCGTCTTCAACGAGAGCAACGTCATCGGTACCAACATTCTCTGTGAAGAGGCAACAGAACCAGCAGCTGACGAGGCAGTGGGAGCAGAAATCCTTCCTGACCCAGTCTCTCCCGATCCTTCCTCTACTGTGACAGAAGGAGAATCACTCTACTCTCCCATGTCTGATGCAGCAGATACAGCAGCCTCATCGGCAGAAGCAGAGGAGGGAGATGCAGCACCACCAGCAGCAGCAGTTGTACCAGCAGCACCGCGCCAGCCGCCCGCTAACGCTCCAGCACCAGGTCGCAGGTACCCTCTCAGGGTGCGTTACAAGCCTGGTGAACGCGGCCATTTCTGGATGCTGCAGAAACCAGAACAGATGAACGTCGCAGTTGCAGCAGATTCAGATGAGCCAACGTCATACAAGGAGGCCATGGCTGCACCAGATGCAGCAGATTGGGCGCAAGCCGTGCAGCAGGAGATACAGTCGCAGCTGGACAATGGCACGTGGGAGCTGACTGAGCGTCCACCTGGACGCAAGGTGATCAAGTGCAAGTGGGTGTTCAAGAAGAAGCGGGGAGCAGATGGCAATCTGGAAAAGTACAAGGCAAGGCTGGTCGCCAAGGGCTACTCACAGCAGGAGGGCATCGACTACACAGAAACCTTTGCTCCTGTTGCAAAGTTTGCCTCTGTGCGCACGCTCCTCTCTTATGCAGCAGCTGAGGACTTCGAGGTTCACCACATGGATGTCAAGACCGCATTCTTGAATGGTGACTTGGAGGAGGAGATCTACATGGAGCAGCCGGAGGGGTTCGTCATGGATGGCCAGGAGCACCTGGTTTGCAAGCTGCAGAAGTCGTTGTACGGCCTCAAGCAAGCGTCGCGTGCTTGGAACCAGAAGTTGGATGCGGCACTGCAGTGCATGGGGTTTGAGCGCAGCGAGTGTGACTACAGCGTGTATCGCTGGCAGCATGAGCATGAGATCCTC
>SZWC01001447.1:177373-189997 GCA_023375785.1 Penium margaritaceum
GCACACGCACACCCGCACACACGCACACGCACACGCACAGGCACACGCACACGCACACGCACACGCACACGCACACGCACACGCACACGCACACGCACACGCACACGCATACCAGGCCAGTCGCCATCTTCAGCTGCTCCTGCCACAGCTTCTCCTCCAGCGCCTCCTTCTCCTCGCTCAGCTGCGCAAGCCACATCGGACGACAGCAAGGGCAGCAGCAAGAGCGGAAGACAAGGAGTGCAGCAACACGTCAGAGGCGGAGGCGGAGCGATGCAGGCGGAGCGATTCCTGTGAGAAAGCAAACGTCAGCCTGGGCCACCGAGCGGCGTTTTTAGGGTTCACGAGGAGGAGAGCAACTCGCAGGGCAGCGAGACAGCCAAGCTTCTCCGCATCGAAGCCTGTCTCCACCGCCGTTGAGAGCTCTCCCTTCGCTAGACGGTGGCCGTCTGTCGCGAAGCAAGGTCCGCGATGCAGAGCAATGCAGAGCGATGCAATGCGATGTAGAGCCATGGAAGCATGCCATGCTCGGGTGGTGCTGTCCGGCGCATGCACGACATGCTTGGAAGGCCGAGTGTACTACCCTGTCGCACATGAGTCCAGGGCAAGGCAACCGCCACGCTTTCGCGACGAGGCACAGAGTGGAGCGTCTGTTCACCTGCTGAAACCTCTCCTCAAGCTCCCTGTATCGGAGCTCCAGCTCCGTCGCTGGGATAGCCATCGCTGCTGCTGCTGCTGCTGCTGCTGCTGCTGCCGATGACACCTGAAGCCACTGAATTCAATCGAAGGGCGGTGAGTCAGTAAATTCTGAAAGTAGAGCGGCAGACTAGGCTAATGGACGCCGCCATTCGCTAGCGCCGTGGTTGCCATATAAAACTGTGCTGGCCTCACGCAGTCAGACCCTCTGACCGGTGTCCTCACGCAGTTTAACCCTCTAGTACAATGAACTCCTCCATTTCACATTGTGCAGGAGCGAGGACCTTGCTTCAGCCAGTTCCCCCAGTTGGGGTTGATGGAGTACAACTCCAACTCCACCACTCGAAACGACTGAATGTTCGTTCTCTTCTGTACTACAGCTGCCCTCGCGCCCTTATCCGACATAAACGATTATAGTTGTTTCGGGTTCCGTTTGGAGGCCTCAGTTTTCTTGCAACAGTGTGCGTGACGAGCTCGAAGTGACCTACTTGGGAAAGTAGACAAGATCGTGATGAGGGAAAACATGCTTCGCACATCATGTCGATTGGAACCAATTTCAGCTTGAAAACGATGTTCACTATATTGAACCTTGAATGCGGCACTCCTCTAGGCCTTCGATCCCAGTAAAATCGGTAGAACACAACACCAGAAGGGCTCCAATGCCAAAACACACTTCACATCACAAATCGGTGAAATTTTCTGGAACCTAGTGAGAGTGACGCGTGGACTTTAGGAGATGTGATGTTTCCCCAAAATCATTGCAAATGGATGACAACCTAACCCCCATGTCTCAATTATAAGCAGTTTTCGGAGAACCTATCCCCGCTCGAACCTTAGGTGGACAGTCGGACGTTCGTCCGCCGACTACTTTTCTGAAGGAGAACGAAGGGCTCCTTTCGAGGACCATTGTAACATACATCATGTGACAAAATGCGTCCTCCATTGATTGAAGCCCTACATCTGCACGGTGACATGAGCAGCGAAGCGCTGACTGGATGCTCGTGCGGTCTGAGGTGTGGTGTGAGGTAGAAAGCGGCAGTCGCAGGTCCTCCGGGTTGGGAGTCTCGATGACTTGCCAGCCTGGCTAGGGCGGGAAAGCGCGGGAGCCACGAAAAGGCATGCATTCACCCCTCGATGGTGGTCAGAGGCACTTGGTGACGTCACCCATGGTTTGACGGGCTCTGGTCTGTTTTGTCATTGAAAAATCGGTGAGCATTGAAGGCGCAGATCATAAAGTTCAAGAGTTTCATGATCTTCATTCGAGGTAAAATCGAATCATTAACAGATAGAATCTGTCTAAACAGTTCAATAATTTCCCCGACAAGATTTGCAGTGATGCGATGACCCTTGGGCCCGAAGGTAGTCCATCCTCGCGAAGTTTGTCCGGCCATCCTCGATCATGAGTGCAACCATGGTGTTCGACGTGGGGGAATAGGTGACATCGATGGTTCACCGCGTCGGTTGATGGATACCGTACCGTTCGGCGTCTATGAGGGACGGTGACCCAACATGGCAGCGAGTGTCATGTCTCGCGCCGTGCGGATGCGGCAGGTGATGGGGCTGTGTGTGCCTCGCGCTTTTCATCACTTGTGGGCGGGAACACACATCAGCATCCTTTCGCAGCCAATTGTGATTGACAGGACTCCTCTATAGGTAATTACGTAATCCACTAATTTCGTGCTAACTTGAATCAACTCTTATTCGTAGTTCAAAGGCTCCGATGGTTTCGACGATCTCGTTTGCAGGCAGAAACAAATCGTACTGGGTTACAGCGTTAAACCCCGTGGACGTAGCGGAGCGGCGTGTCGCCTGGCGTGTCGCTAGGTGCGAAGGAACTAGTAGTGTTGCAAAGCGTGTGCTGAACCTCACAAAAATCCATTTCCCCAATAAAGCCTATCCACACCCTCTGCAAACACCACACCACGGTATGAAGGGAGACATTTTTACTAGTTTCATTTCAGTGAGTAAATTATATAAAACATTGCAATTATGAGATATAATAATATAGATGAAGAAATATTTTTATCTCCCAAAATTCAAGCCAGCTTATAAGACGCAAGGGGCATCAATATTCACAATGTTCAGCATACTCACAAAGGATGTGATGAAAATCAGTTCAAATCACTTCTTCCATGTCGCATACCACTAACTCCGTAGGAACCACCTATTCCTTTTCACAACACTCTTCCATAAGAAGCAAGGTGTACACCCCCTCTCTTTCCTTTTTCGAATCATACAAGACTATTACAACACCTGGACTCGTTAAAGAATATGATTTTGAGCCCCAATCAATTTTTCCTTAATCTCTCTCTTTCCTGGGCAGAAATTCCTGCCAACACATAGCTATAAAATATGACTATCAATAGTGGAGGATGAAACAAGAGGTTGCCAATGTACGAGCCATGCACACTTGTCCAAGTAGATCGTGATAAGAGAGCTGTGAATTTTACAGCTTGAATCCAAAGCCGAAGGGAGCAGAGTAAAATTGTTGCGTGTGAAACTGGGCAACTCAATTTGACATATGAATGTGCACATATTGCTTACCATGCTATGAATGTGCACATATTGCATCATAATGTTGGTATTCTAAGTGAACAGATTGGAAATCCCTTGCAAGCCTAAATTCGTACCACTTTTTACGAAGGTGTTTTTTTCAAAGCTAATTCGACCAGCCAGGAACAAAGTATGTACCATTCTTGTTATGGGGTTAGGTCACCTATGGTGAAATCCGACCAGGGCCCGGTCGAATCCGCAAAGTGGCACTCGAGCGTTCAGCCGATGGAAATTGCTTCCTTGGGCAAGCAAATCCACGATCTGCGGTGCTTGGACGCTATCGTCGTCCAAGCGTAGGCAGACCTGCTGGACTAGCAAGACGTAGCAAGCAAGTGCAAGGATTCAGATAAGGCCAAGACAGGCCATGGATTGCTTGACGGGAGTTAGAGCGAGCGAAACAAGGAATGGAGTCACAGCAGTGCGAGGTATTAGGTGACGGGTAGCGAGCGAGCGAGAAGCGAGCTCGCTCTCGCTCGCTACCCTCGAGCTGTGGGTGATCGAACCACCTGTCCACAATAAAAATGACTCCTACAAGCCTGTCAAGTTTCAGGACAAAATAAGTTGTGGGTGTGCACCCTGCTCGGTGAGCAACAGCACCAAGAGTGAGCCTGCGACACGTGAGCATCAGGATGTGGTTTATGTCCACATAAATCCAGGCGTGTGTAGTCGTGCAGCCAGGTCACCACGGTGAGGTCATCAGAGGAGCCGTCTCTCTCCGGTCAGTCACCTGCATCAGTGAGGTGAGGGTGCAACGAGGCCAGAGGTCACTACGTGGTACTGTCACACACATCAACACTCCCCCATGACCNCTAGCAAGACGTAGCAAGCAAGTGCAAGGATTCAGATAAGGCCAAGACAGGCCATGGATTGCTTGACGGGAGTTAGAGCGAGCGAACAACAAGTGGAGTCACAGCAGTGCGAGGTATTAGGTGACGGGTAGCGAGCGAGCGAGAAGCGAGCTCGCTCTCGCTCGCTACCCTCGAGCTGTGGGTGATCGAACCACCTGTCCACAATAAAAATGACTCCTACAAGCCTGTCAAGTTTCAGGACAAAATAAGTTGTGGGTGTGCACCCTGCTCGGTGAGCAACAGCACCAAGAGTGAGCCTGCGACACGTGAGCATCAGGATGTGGTTTATGTCCACATAAATCCAGGCGTGTGTAGTCGTGCAGCCAGGTCACCACGGTGAGGTCATCAGAGGAGCCGTCTCTCTCCGGTCAGTCACCAACATCAGTGAGGTGAGGGTGCAACGAGGCCAGAGGTCACTACGTGGTACTGTCACACACATCAACACTCCCCCATGACCCACAGCCGACACGAAATCAGACACAACACGACCCAGACGTCACAAGACGTGACACGAGACTGAACTGTACACAAGCATTGGCACGACACATCAACCAGGAGCGTCACGGGAACATAGCAACCCAACGGAGTGAACTGCAGCCTTGAACGCATTGCTGCTTAGTGCCTTCGTGAGGAAGTCAGCTCGCTGCTGTCGTGTGTCAACCCAGACAATCTGGACATCGCCTGCAGCCACACGCTCACGTACAAAATGATATTCCACATTGATATGCTTCGTGCGAGTGTGATGCATTCCATCATGCTCAGCAATAGCCTTCGTGCTTTGATTGTCACAGCGGAAAGTGATGCAGCGGATGGGAACACGCAACTGCTGCAATAAGCGACACAGCCAAACACTCTCACAGGTGCCTGCACCAAGCGCGACATATTCGGCCTCACTAGAGCTGCGTGCGACACAGCCTTGCTTGCCACTTTTCCACGAGATGGCCGTCCCACCGACAAGAAAGACATAGCCAGTGCGACTGCGAGCATCTGCATCATGCGCACAGTCACTGTCAGTGTAGCCATCGACGACTACCGACGGCTGTGCCCGGTAGCAGAGGTCCACTTGCGCAGTGGAAAGTGCATACCTGACGACGCGCAATGCTGCCTCCATGTGGCGCGCTCTCGGGCACTGGGAGAACTGGGCAAGGAAGTTCACAGCAAAGGCGACGTCTGCTCTGGTGGTGGTAGCCAGGTACATCAGGGAGCCTATGACTCGAAGATAGTCTGTGACATCCACCGGCTCCCCCAGCTTTGATACATCCAGAGTTTTCAGCAGCCTCTGCCCAGCGGGCGTCATCGGTGTTGATGCGGTGGGCACGGCCTCAAGGAGGGCGGCAAAGCGCTCCCCCAGGCTCCTCACGTACGCCGCCTGGTGAACGTGAAGAACGCGATGAGCACGATCTCGCTCAAGCTCCATGCCGAGAAAGACACGTGCTGGACCCAAATCTTTCATCTTGTATGCAGACTGTAGCAAAGACTTCATAGATGACACTGCCTCTCGACTCGGAGAGGCGATCAGCAAGTCATCGACGTAGACGAGGATGGCAGCAAACGGTGCAGACTGAGGTGTGACGAAGAGGGAAGGATCCACTGTGCTGCGTTGGTACCCCCCTTTTTCAAGGGTGGAGGTGATCTCCTGATTCCAACACCGTGGTGACTGCTTAAGACCATAGAGGGCCTTACGCAATCTCCGGACTCTGTCGGTCCCATCCGAGAACCCTGGGGGCTGCACCATATAGATCTCCTCATCCAATCGTCCATGCAAGAAGGCATTGTTCACATCCATTTTCTCGAGCTCCCAATCATGGTGTGCTACGAGACTTAGGAGGGCGCGAGCCGTGGTGTATCGTCCGACGGGAGCGAATGTCTCGTCGAAGTCAACCCCAGGGACTTGGGAGAACCTCTTGGCGGTGAGGCGTGTCTTGTACTTGTCAAGTGCACCGTTGGGTTTGTACTTCCGACGGAAGACCCAGCGGGCGTCGATGGCCTTACGGCAGGGCGGTAGATCGACCAGCTCATAGACAGCATGGTCGTCTAGGGCTCTAAGCTCGTCTCGCATCGCAGCCTCCCATTGTTGTGCGTCTTGTGCCGTGCGTGCCTGTCGCACCGTGGTCGGATCAGGCGACGTGGGTGTAGAGGCAGTTGTTGCGTGGCACTCAGCGATGCTGCCAAGAATGGCAGCATCAAGCACGCGCTCATGTTCCGTCCGGAGCAGTGTGTAGCCGAGGACTGAGCTAGGGTGGACAACCCCTGTCGCCAAGCCCAAGGCATCCATGCCGGTTGGCAAGGCTGGGGACTGCGCAGGTTGGGACTGAGGACGGACGACGGGCACAGAGACACTGGAGGAGCGCGTCGGAAGGGCGCGAAGACGCCCACCACGGACAAATGGAGAGACAAGTGCGACAGGTGCCGGACGGGGAGGATCTCCGGACGACGGAGAAGCAGGTTCGGAACGAGTGAGCACGTCAGTGTGCGGACTGGATGGGGTCGTAGAGGACTGTGCAGGGGACACGGACGGAACAAGTGAGGATACATAAGGAGACGTCGGAGCGCCAGACGAGCCCGATGACACAGACGGCAGGGACCCTAAGGACGGCGTGGACACGGTGCTGGGCACCGGAGGACGCTCGGAGGGTGAAGGCTGCTGGGGAGATGCAACAGCAGGGACCATAGGGACAACTTCCCCTCGCAACCGACAGAGCGGTAGAAGGGGGTCAGCGGACGAGGGACGACGGAGGTCACGGAGAAAGGTGGACTCGAAGAACAAAGCATCACGGGACTCAACGACACGCTGGCGCTCAGCGTCCCAGAAGCGCCACGCCTTGGACTGCGCAGAAACACCCAGGAAGGGACAGAGGCGACCACGCGGGGATAGCTTCCCATCACGGAGATCCTCAGGCAGCCAGACAGACGCAATGCAGCCCCAGACGCGCGCAAGGCGAAGGTCAGCGCGCGTGCCATACCAGCGTTCAAACGAAGTGACAGTGCGAGGGAGAGGACCGTGGGGAACACGGCTCCAGACCCAGGTCATGTAACTCATGGCCTCAAAGGCAAACAAGGGGGAGAGGCCAGACTCGGACAAGAGGGTGCGAACACCATCAGCAAGCGTCCGATTCCAACGCTCAGAGACCCCGTTTTGTTGGGGTGTGTAGGGAGCTGAGGTCTCCAGACACACCCCTTTGGACTCAAGGAGCCGGGTGGTGGGTCCGAGAAACTCACCGCCCCGGTCACTGCGAAAAACCCGCAGCGAGCGCTGACACGCGCGTTCAGCTTGCACCAGCCAGGACTCAACGACAGCACAGACATCGCTCTTCTGACGAAGAGCGAAGACCCAATGAAAACAGGAGAAATCATCAGTAAGGCAAAGGACGAACCGACCGACACCCCCAAGGAACTCGTGAGGGAGGGGACCCATGACGTCTGCGTGGACGAGGTCAAGGGGGTGGGAGGTCTGGGAGTCAGACGAGGCAAAGGGAGAGCGATGCATTTTGCCTTGGGCACAGTCAAGACAGTTAGAGGGACAAGGTGAAGGAAAGGTGGAAGGAGTGAGACCAACAGCGGGCTGGAGCTTAAGCATGCTAGAGATGGCATCAGTGTGCACGTGACCAAGACGACGATGCAAGAGCTGAACAGCGTCAGGGGAGAGAGAGGGTGCGACATGGACGAGGGAGGACCCAACAGAGGCGGCAGAGGGGGCAAGGAGAGGAACACGGTAAAGTTTGTCACACTTGACACCACGCAAGACGACACGATCGGACGGACGAAGACGGACCGTGCCAACACCTTGACTGGCTGAGAAATCCATGCCTTGATCATCAAGGGAAGGCACTGACAGCAGGCTGAGCTCCAAAGACGGCACATACAGAACGTCAGGAAGAAACAGTACTCCGCTGGGGCCAACAAAACGAACCACACCGACGCCCTGGACGGGGAGCAACTGGCCGGATCCAGTCCGAAACAAAGCGAACGGAGCCGGCAGGACCCAACGAGACGAATGCAGAACGGACGGATGTCATGTGGTGGGTGGCTCCCGAGTCAAGGACCCAGAAGCCACTAGAGACACGGGTGCGAGGGAGGACGCCACAGGTAGCAACAGTGCCAACGGAGGGAAGAGACGAAGAACACACAGAAAGACAGTGAGGAAGAAAGACAGACTGCCAATGCTCGACCCACGGGACAGACGCCGATGGTGACCCAAAAACATGGCCGGGGGGATCCCCACACAGAACACTGTCAGTTTGACACGAGAGACCTCTGGCCAACGACGTCACACTCGCACCTCCCTGATCGCGAAGGTGAAAACGTTGGAGGAGAAACTGCTCCAGCTGGCGCTCGCCGTCGACCGAGGGTGCAGATGATGGAGGAGCAGACCCAGAGGATGGAGGAAGCAACGGCGGCACAAAGTAGGCAGGCGAAGGGGGGCCGGCGTACACAGGCGCTCCATAGGGCGGCGGCCATCCCCAGGGGTACGGGACCAACAGAGCGGGTGGAACACCAGCGGTGGAGTAGACCTGAGCAGAGGAGGAGCTGGTGGAACGGGAAGAGGTGCTGGAGCAGGCGGTGGAGGAAGAGGAGCCGCCGGTGCGCGCCCAGTAGGCACGCATGGCGCGGGCAAGGCGAAGGTCGTCAGGGGGTGCGGGGCACGTACGAGCAGAATGCTCGGAGGACCCGCAGTTCCAGCAGACCACCTCACCAGGAACACGAGATGGAGGTTTGTCCTTGGCCTTGCCCTTGCCCTGGCCACAACCGCGTCCACGACCACGGCCCTGTGAGGCAAGAGCTGTGGCCGTAGAGGTGGACGGTGAAGAGGAGGTGGTGGCGGCTGATGATGAGGCAGGAAAGGGAGAAGAGGAGGCAGCGGTAAGAGCGGCTACGCCGGCCACTGCTGTACGGTGTAGATGTTTGTTTTGGTGGTTGGTCCACCAGGCAGCAAGACGCTCAGCGGTGAAGTCCCAATGTGCACCCACACCAGGCGGAGACTTGGGGGGAACCGGCTGTGAGGCAAGACGCTGCAACTCATCAGCCTTGACGTCACGAAGAAGATCGGACAGTTCGGGGATCAACCCGTTGACCATGGTGAGGACAGCAGACAGTTGCCCTGGGGCAGCCTTGTCAAGCTCACGAAGCAGTTTGAGACCGCGAGCCCAGTAAGCATCAGCCGTTTTGTCCGCACGCATCAAGAGCATGTTGAATTGAACGGTGAGCGCACTTTGAGCTGCCTGACCAGTGACTGTATTGCGACGACGCAGCATGCTGTAAGCACCAACCGGGTCAGCCAGACGCGGAACCGCTGGGTCAGCGTTGTAGGTGCCGACATCGTCGACTAAGGTTTCTGGCGCGGCAGCAATAAGGGCACGGACGGCGCGAGCGGATTCGGCGGCATCAGGGGTGAAGGGAGCGACCGCTGGGAAGTAGTACTCCCATAAGCGTTCTCCCTCAGCCCAAGCGCTAAAGCGGGTCTCCCAGGAGGAGAAGGCAAGGCCAGTTGCAAGGGCTGGAGGCTGGGAGAAGAAGTCATGCTGGCGAGGGACAGCAGCAGGGGTGGCAGCAGAAGAGGGGTTTGCCGCAGATGAGGGGGCAACGCTGTGTGCAGCGGATGGAGTGGACGCAGCAGCAGCACTAGTGCCAGCAGTAGCAGCAGCAGAAGGGACTGACACAGCAGGGAGACGCTTCAGCACAATGGCGGCGACCTCATCAGCAAAGGCCGCGCGATTATCATTCGCGACCTTAAGGCGATCTTCAGCCTCGCGCTGAGCCTCGCGAGCGAGGTTTAGCTGACGCTACAGGTCAGCTATGACTGACTCGTCGTCACCAGGCATGGTGACGACGACGAGGACCTGCCCGAAAAATTTCGGCAGAGCTTCCCCAGCCCCAGTGGGCGTGGGAAAACTGGGATGCCCAAGGCACGTGGGAGCTGTGCTGCAGGACAACCCGACCCCGATAAGACACACAAGCCACCACACAGAAGGGAGAGGCAGAGAACCAGCAGGAGAGGTAGGTGCACGGAGAACCCTCACGCACGAGGAGGAGGTGAGGGGGTGTGGAGAAGGGCGTAAAGAGGTGAAACAGCAGCAGCTGCAGCAGTAGAGAGGACAGAAACTGTGGATGCAACTGGCACCACTAGGGCGAGAACCCCAGTGGTAACTGCGGCCCCCACTGTAGCGATGGCTGCGGTGACGGAGAGAGCAGCTGTGACGAGGTTGGTGGCGGCCGATGGTGCAGAGGCAGCTGATGTGACGGCAGTGGCGGTGGAGGTGCGAATGGCGGAAGCGGCGGAGGAAACAACAGTTGCGACAGAGGCCGTGGCAAAGGCAACGGCGGATGCAGCTGCAGCAAGTTGTGTGCCCAAATCTGCCGCCGTTGCAGCAATGGGTCCGACGAGCACCGCTGCCTCAGTGTACGACTCCGTTGCTCGCCCTGCCGAAGTGGAGGCGGCGGCGCGAGACGCACGAGCGGCGGCAGCAAATGTGGCGACAGTGGCAGTGGCAGCGTCTATGACAGCCGTGGCAGCACGCGTGAGTGTGAGGGAGAGGGGAACAGCGTCCTGGTGTAGCAGCGCGTGCAAGTTTCATGCATCAGCATCCGCCTCAGGGGCGAAGCGCTGCTGAACCCCCCCAAGAGAGTAGGAATGTGAGGGGCTTACCGGGCGTTGTGCCGCACTTGCAGATGATGGTGCGGCCGCGTTGTACTCACGAGAGGGTCGATGGCGCACGGGACCGTCCTCGTAGCGCTCACGGGGTGGTGCTGCGCCCGGTGTCTCGCGGTGAGCCAGTGTGGCTGTGAGCACCACCGAGGTGGTGCTGTCGTTGCAGTCACGAAGGTGCAGCTGCGACGGCCGCGGCTGCTGCTTCTGCTGCACGCTCGGCTACACTGATGTGCAAAGCTGCGACTGCTGCTAGAGCTGCTGCAGCAGAGCGGGAAAGTTGATGCTAGCTCTGCTGCGGGTGCGGATTCTTGGATGGGCTGCTGGCTGAAGTGTTCAACAGCCGCGGACAGAGCATGCAGCAGCTTCAAAACGAGACTGCGGCTGCTATGGAGAATGCAGCAGCCGGCAGAGTTGCTGCTGCGGTTCACGGCGGGTTACAGGTGCTGCGCACGCCGGCTGTTGCTGCCAGCTGTGGCAGACCCACAGCTGACGTGCGGAGCCAACACAGCAGGCGGCCGAATGTTCCAAGGCTGCTACCCGCGACGGCTACTGTCCGCTACGAACGACGGCGGGCGGAAGCGTAGGACGGTGGGCCACATGGCAGTCTGGAGAGGACGTGCCAGCAGATCTCTTCGGTGCGCAGGGGAGAAAGCGCGCGAAGGGGGTCACCTCACGATTTCGGCCCAGGACTGTGGTCGGCGGAAGAGACTGTCGTCGCACTTCCCGTCAAGCTGCTCTGATACCAGTGGGCAGACCTGCTGGACTAGCAAGACGTAGCAAGCAAGTGCAAGGATTCAGATAAGGCCAAGACAGGCCATGGATTGCTTGACGGGAGTTAGAGCGATCGAAACAAGGAATGGAGTCACAGCAGTGCGAGGTATTAGGTGACGGGTAGCGAGCGAGCGAGAAGCGAGCTCGCTCTCGCTCGCTACCCTCGAGCTGTGGGTGATCGAACCACCTGTCCACAATAAAAATGACTCCTACAAGCCTGTCAAGTTTCAGGACAAAATAAGTTGTGGGTGTGCACCCTGCTCGGTGAGCAACAGCACCAAGAGTGAGCCTGCGACACGTGAGCATAAGGATGTGGTTTATGTCCACATAAATCCAGGCGTGTGTAGTCGTGCAGCCAGGTCACCACGGTGAGGTCATCAGAGGAGCCGTCTCTCTCCGGTCAGTCACCTGCATCAGTGAGGTGAGGGTGCAACGAGGCCAGAGGTCACTACGTGGTACTGTCACACACATCAACACCAAGCACCGATTGTTGTGCTTGAGAACACCTCGGTCCTCACTCAATTACCGAGATGGCGACGAATGAATCTGAACACAGTCAATAAAGATTTGTTTTGTGTGCCAATATTTGTACCCAGAAACCGAACTAATTGGGGACCAATACACAAGGAGTATGTTACCCTTCTGAAACTTGATCATCATTGTTGCAATTTTAGGCGATAATTCGATATGATACGCATGTGACATGCAAAAACCTTAACATGAAGTCATTGAACCTCGCCAACAATTAATTTCCACCTTTCAGTGCCAAAAATTGCCAAGCTGAGCAGAGGGCAGTGCGAAATGTGCCAACATAGCAACCCCTAGCTTTACAACTGATGAAATAGAGGGAATGCAATAGCTAGTAAACAACAGCCTAATAAAAACAGATATATTCTCCAACAGTAGCAACCCCGGTGTTTTAAGGCGGGGTTGCATACGACACTCGTACAAACAATGTGCAAACAGTTGTCCATTTCATTGATTCTATTGCAGAAACAGAGGGGGCTATGAATCCCACTACAATGAGAGCCGGAGGCATAGTGCTACTAAATGAATGAACCCAATGAACCCCCGATGTAGTTCAGGACGTTGTCTAATTTAGAGACAGGGTTT